>BQNB010054207.1:25647-37462 GCA_026074375.1 Tanacetum coccineum | reverse complement strand
CAGGTATGGCTAGAACTTTACACACGCTTACTTACACTATCATACTTTACCAAATACAAAGAACATACTTACTCTCACGCCGGAGGTGATTCGAAGGGACTCCTCCTGCGCTTCACTTAATGTAGTGTTTTCATTTGTGTTGACACAGGTTATTTAAGGCTTGGCAACTCAGCAACTACCCAAAGAACCCTTTGATCTTATTGAATCCTGATTGTGCCCATATTTTCACAATCAGTGGCGCCATCCGTGGGACCGCAACAATTAGTCCCGTCCTAACCAAGTTAAATAACCTCAAAACCACTCTACCTACTTTTTCGGCATGACAAACGGAAGAGAAATAACGCCACCACTGGGTTTCTTAAATCCACAAAAGATACCAAGCAACACCACTAGCGAAAGACTGCCTATAAATACTACCGTGTTTGCCGCCACTACTCCCGAAAACACGCTATTTGCATATCATGCTTCCACTTCGACTAATCCCAACCCTACGATTAGTCCTGGCTTTATAGAAGCAAATTATGAAATCATTGAATCTCCCTTAAGAGAACGACGAAGGCAGATATGCAATGAAGATCTCCAAACTAAACTCGAATACTTTAGTGAGGACTACGATGAAGAGCGAGAGATGGAACCAAGGCTTGAGCCTTGCAGGAAAGCTACTCTGACCCTCCGGCGCAGGTCCCCTAGGGTCCGCAGACAACGAGAAAGAGTTGTGGGATTCGAGGACGCACCAAACAGGGAAGGAAACAGGAGGGGACGGAATGCCGAAGGTATTAGGCCTTCGAAGATTGAAGCGAGGGAATGCGAAAATAGGGGGCGAATCCACCCCCACCTTTAGCGGCTCACTTGGGAAGAAACAAAAATAGTCAACCCTTACGATCATCGTTAACCTCCGTTTAAGGAGGCCATCAGCCTTCGACTAACATGGGGGGAAACCTTCCCCCTAACGGTACGCTTCTCTCGCAGCATGCTCAACCTTTCATACCTAGTAGTTTGCATATTCCTACTGGACTTGTGCCTACCCCTGTTAACACCTACTTTCAACCACCTGTGAACCTTGTCCATGGACAATCTCCGAATTTCCTTTTCCAGACCCAGATGGGCAACCCCCCTGTTGGGGGCGCCTCTACTTATCAAGGAGGGTATATACCGCAGGCTTTTTACCAATAATAGCGTACCTTCATATAATGGACCTATACATCCCACTGTTACTCCTTCGAGTAGCTACCCCTTCTATGCACAGCCTATGTATGCACCACCAAATATGCCTGCATACCCAAACCCTGCAGGACCCTTCGTAGACTCCGCAGGTTCTGTAACCCCTTTTGTTCGCTGGATCGAGGATTATCCTCTTCCGGACGGGCTAAAAATGCCTTCCCATATTGGTTCTTACGATGGAAAATGGGACCCGGATAATTTCTTGCACCTTTTCGAAGGGGCTATCCACATGCATAAATGGTTGATGCCCGTACCTTGCCATATGTTCACGTACACCCTTAAAGATTCCGCCCGCATATGGTGGAATAGTTAGAAAACATGTAGCATCCTTAACTACGAGGATCTAAAAGCCAAGTTCCGATCACACTTTAGCCAGCAAAAGAAATTCACAAAGACACACCTGGCGGTTCACAACATTAAACGAAGAGAAGGCAAAAGCACTCGAGCCTTCATCACTAGATATACGGATGATACCTTGCAAATCCTAGGCTTACATAAAGAACAACGAATCTCAGGCTTTGTTCATGGCTTGAGAACAAGAAGTTTGGTCGAGCATCTCTCCACGGACCTTCCATCCACTTACAAAGGTCTGATGGAGAAAACTTATACATGGGTTAAAGTAAGAGAGGTGGCTACTAACGGCGCCTCAAACGATCGAAGAGACAGTTTCAAAAGGTCAAAGAAAAGTTCTAGAATAATAACAGAGGACAGAAAAACAAAGACAGATTCTCCCCATACAGAGGATCCAATCCTGGCTTGCTTCCTAGCCTGTTGAAGAGTCCGAAGGAAATTCTAGCCATAGAGAAGGCTGCGAGAAGCTTCGAGCCACCTCCAAAGATGTTCTGAAGTAAGAGGACGCGAGATACGTCTAAGTACTGTCACTTCCATGAAGACTACGGACACGATACCAATGATTGTAGACACCTCAGAACTCAGATTCAATAAGCTATAAACTCGGGGCAGCTTTCACACCTTGTGAAAGGAATAAAGACAGAAAGGACAAAGTCTTCTGACACCACATGGGGGGAAAGTAAAAAGGATAAAGGCGCTGCACCCGCTGAAGCACCCATACTTATGGTAAGTCAAGAAACCCATATCGTAAAGAGCCTCACACAAGAAAATACCGACTACGGAGGAAAGGAAATCATATTTCCTCCAGTGTAAAAGGTGAATAACGTACCAGTCATTATAGAGGCCAAGATATTCGGAAGAAAGGTAGGGCGAGTATATATGGATAACAGAAGCACCTTCGAGATTATTTACGAACACTGCTTTGAGAAACTCAATCCTACCATCAAAGCTGCTAAAGTGACTTAAAGACTCTTGTAGTAGGGTTATCAAGAGAACGTTCTTGGTCTGTTAGCGATGTTCTGTTGGAAATCACAATAGGAGACGCCCCCCTCTCGAGGACAGAGACTCTTAACTTCGTTATTGTAAAATCTGACACCTCACACAATATGCTGTTAGGAAGAACAGCGATGCAAAGGATGGGAATCGTAGTCTCAACGATTCACGGAGCCATCAAGTTTCATATTAAAAAGGAATCAGAACTGTATTCTTGACAAACGAAGCCGATGAAGGAGCAAAAAGGGCCAGAAAGATACATGCCACAAGCGAAGAAAGGATCATCAGTTGCGTCAATACCGAGGAACAAATCATTGTAAACGACAAGTATCCAGATCAAACGGTGACCATCGAAAAGCAGCTACCTAACCATTTCAAAAAAGAGATGCAAAGCCTCTTAAAATCAAACGCAGACATCTTCGCATGGACACACACTGATATAACTAGAATTCTGAGAACCATAATGGTTGAAGGAAAACCTTTTAACACGGAACATAAGCTGAATAAATACAACCATATTAAGCCAATAAAGCAGAACAAGAGAGGTTTAGGTCCCGACCGCAACATGGCAGCCTGTAAAGAAATAGAAGAACTTATGAAAGCCGAGATACTACGAAAGGTAAAACACCAAACATGGGTAGCCAACCCTGTTATAGTAAAAAAGAGTGATGGGGGATGGAGAATGTGTGTGGACTTCACAAACATAAACAAGGCCGGTCCCAAAGACTGCTACCCACTACCAGAGATAGATTGGAAAATAGAATCCCTTTCAGGGTTCCGTTTGAAATGTTTCTTAGACGCTTACAAGGGTTACCATCAAATCCAAATGGCAGAAGAAGACGAAGACAAAACAGCCTTCTATGCAGGAGAAGGAGTCTTCTGCTACAAAAAGATGCCGTTTGGTCTCAAAAATGCAGGGGCAACATACCAAAGGTTAGTGGACAAGGTCTTCAGTCATCAAATTAGAAGAAACCTCGAGGCTTACGTAGACGACATGGTCATTAAAAGTACTTTTGAAGAGGAAATGTTAAAAGATATACAAGAGACCTTCGAAAGGTTTTGATCGATCAACATGAAGCTAAACCCAAAGAAATGCTCATTCGGTGTTGAAGAAGTCCCTTTCTTAGGACACCTCGTTACTAAGCATGGCATAAAATCCAACCTTTCGAATGTTAAAGCGGTCACCGACCTCGAGCAGCCAATAACACTAAAAGACATACAAAGTCTCAACGGGAAGCTAGCAGCCCTCAGCCGGTTTTTATCGAAAGGTGTGAAACGATCCCTAGCTTTCTTCAAAGTACTCAAAGAGTGCAAAGATAAAAAAAGCATACAGTGGACAATGGAGGCTGAGAAAGCACTGGAGAAGATGAAGAAACTCGTTCAAAGCTTACCAACACTCACTGCACTAAGGGTGGGGGAAACTTTAACAATGCATCTCGCTGCCTCAAAAGAAAGTATAAGTGTTGTGCTTGCCGCAAAAAGTAATAAAGGATAGACCCCCATTTGTTTCGTAAGCAGGGTCCTACAAGGAGCCAAACTCAACTATCCTGCCTTGGAAAAGCTTGTACTGGCCTTGGTTCATGCAGCAAGAAGACTTCGAAGATACTTTTAGGCTCACACAATAACAATTCTCATAAACACACCTATTAAGCAAATACTCACTAGGCCTGAAAAAACAGGAAGAGTAGCCAAATAGGCTATCGAATTAGGGGAACATTATATCGTGTTCCTGAGAAGGGAGGAAAAAGAAACGCCAGCTAATTTCTTAATCAAGATACCCTCGAAAGATAACGAGACAAAAGAAAAACCAAAGGAAGTGCCAAATTCAAGCAGTAAGTGGAGACTCTACACTGACAGAGCCTCCAACTCAGATGGATCAGGAGCAGGGTTAATGTTGATAGATCCTGAAGGTAAAGAGTATACTTACGCTCTCCGCTTCAAATTTGAAACAACGAACAATAAAGCATAATATGAAGCATTGCTAGCAGGTTTACGGATAGCCCAGGAAATGGAAACTGCAAAAGTGGCAATATTCTTGGACTCCCAACTTCTGGTAAACCAGATAAAAGGCACCTTCGCAGCAAAAAAGGCGTCAATTAAAGACTATTTTTAAAAGGTTAAAACCGCGCTAAGGGCCTTCAAATATTACACAGTTGAACATGTACTCAGAAACCAGAATAAGAAAGCAGACGCTCTATTCAAGCTGGCATCAATGACCTTCGAACACCTCACAAAGGAAGTACTAGTCGAAGTTTTGACCAAAGGGTCAATAGAGGAAAAAGAAGTTTCGAAGGTAGATACGCAAGAGAGGAAAAGCTGGATGGATCCTATCCATGAATACCTGCTAAGTGGATTGTTACCATAAGACATAAGAGAAGCCAGGAAGATCATAATTCAGGCGCCACAATACAAGCTAATCTGAGGAAACCTGTATAAAAGATCCTTCTTTATGCCATGGCTCCGTTACGTAGCCCTACAACAAACTGACGAAATCATAAAAGAAACACATGAAGGATCGTGCAGATTCAATGTGGAACCTCGCTCATTAGTTGTCAGAATAACTAAACAAGGTTTCTATTGGCCATCGATGCACAAAGAAGTCGCAAAAGCGATTCAAGACTGCGGAAAATGCAAGGAACAATCTGCAGTAAGGAAGGCCAGAACAAGCAGAACCATAGCGGCAGGAAGCACGTGGCCCTTTATCCATTGGGGTATTCATATCATAAGACCGCTACTAATGGCCCTCGGAGGTTTACAGTTTCTAGCAATCGCATTCGAACACTCTACAAAGTGTATAGAAGCTAAACCCCTAACCCCTATTAACGGAAGGCAAGTGGAAAAGTTCGTATGGGAATATGTGGTATGCAGATTCGGAGTACCCCGAATAATCACCTCAAAAGAAGAGAAACATTTCAAAGAAGGGATGTTCGCAGACCTTTTTAAAAGATTGAAAATAACACATTCCTTTTCTCCTGTCACAGAACATATGGAAATAATGCACCACATAGGGAGGCAGTTAACTCGAAGCCAACAGGGATGGGTGGATAATCAAGCTAAAACATTATGGATACATAGAACCCTCCCAAGGAACAACGAGAAAGAAACACCATTTAGCCTAACCTATGGTTCGAAAGCAATGATCCCCATAATCGAAACTACAGATGATATGGGAAGAGTACAGAAAATAACCAAGGAAAAGGAAATCAAGGAAGTGGCTTCAATAGAAAAGGCATACTACCAGAGCAAGTTACGAAAATACAACACAAGGAACAGTCACCCTATGTACATCGTGGGAGAGTTTGGTTTACTTAACCGAAGCGTGAATGAATTGCAAGGCCCATATATAGTAAACGAAGTCCACAAAGAGGAACTCTACACAATCGTTGAAGCAGTCGATCATTCGCTGGTTTAAATAATGAAAGGAACAAGCCTTCGTAAGTTTTACAACTTACACTCCTTTTTCTTTTTCCTTCGCAAAGTCTTTTATTTTTTAGTCATTCGTTTCAAAAATGGTGTAGCAAACTAAGTTTTCATACTTATGATGATGTAAACCTTTCTACACTATCAATGAAGAAGGTCGATTTTGAAATACTTGTGTCATAAGGCCACACTTGAGCCTAATACTAAGTTCGACATTCGAAAGGATGCCGTAGGGACATACATGAGCCTTACAAAACTAAGACATCCATAAAATTCATGTTAACTTTCCTCATTGCTTCTTTTAGCCTTGAGGACATAATGAAGCAGATCGAAGCCCTTCAATTGATAATTAAGTCAAAGCAAAAAATAGTATAACTTAAGGCCACACTTGAGCCTAATACTAAATTCAATGTTCAAAAGGATGTCTTAGGGCCACACATGAGCCCTACAAAACTAAGACATCCATAAAATTCACGTTAACTTTCCTGATTGCTTCATTTAGCCTTGAGGACATAATGAAGCAGATCGAAGCCCTTCAACTGATAATTAAGTCAAAGCAAAAAATAATATAACTTAAGGCCGCACATGAGCCTTCATTGATAAAAGCGCATAAAGGAGTCAGACCTAAGTCCTCCTAAAACCTCAAAACATGAGGGCAACAAATCAGGTTCCTAAGGGAAACCTACCTTTAAAAGGGCACAAAACATTTAAGCCTTGCAAAACAAGATGATTACGCAATATGAGGAATAGACTTGGACCCTAAAGAAATAATAACAAGACATACGACATACGGTGGGATTGCATCCTTATATTTAACCCTCAAAAAGGGGTAACCATTCAAGAACAACCAAAAAAGCTAACATACACTGTTCAAATAATGGCCAACATAAACCATCACAAAAGATAAATTATCTTAAAGGCCGAAGCCTGGATAATAGTAAAGATGTCTAAAGGGTACACACCGCCCTTAAGGCCAAATTAACACCAACATGGTGACCTTCATTCAAGCAGAGTTGGAGAGGGATTCAAAAGATTAACAAAAGGAGAAATGGGGTTCACAGATGAGGCAGAGGATGGGGTAGCTTTTTGGGAAGAAGGCGCAGGCATTAGGGTCCTCGAAGGAGCAGGCTTCTGTAAAATAGGAGGATTCTTCGACAACAGAGCTTCAATCGGAGTTGTGGCATCTGCTATAAACTTGTCCAGCCAAGGGAACATAGCAGTGGCAAAGACATTACTAGCTTGAGTATGCTCCTTCTGGTACGAAGAACGATATCCTTTAACCTTGGATAGGTGAAAAGGCTCCTTCATGGCAGCAACCTGCTCATAAGCTCTACAACGCCCGTAAGTAATGTGGAGGATACCAACTTACCCACAAGCCTGCCTAGATCATCACTATGCACCAACTCCATGGCAGCATAAGGCACGTCCTTCGAAACTACATCCCTCTTATCCTATCTGAGTTCCTCAATCTACCCACGAACAGATGCTTCAACAGCCTCCAACCTAGCCTTATCCACCTCCAAAGAAGTAACCTTCGATTCACGTGCTGAAAGGGTCACTTGGTAACCTGCCTATTTTTGGCTCTCTAGCATCATCCTATTAAGGTTACCTTTATGCTCTTTAACTTTGGCAAACAAGGAAGAAATCTTCTCCCGAAGAGCTGGTACAGCGGGATTCTGATCAAACTCGGCCATAGGAGCTTCAGATTTGGCTCAAAGCCCTTCTCTTTCCTCCTCACGAAACCTTTCCCTAGCTTTGATAATATTAGCTTCACCACTCATCCTCTCAATAACCTGCAAAAACTTACGGGCTCTCCTGTTAACTGCATTATCCACCACAGCCTACCGCGCATAACAGCGGTCATGAAGATCAAGTAGTTCCAAATCCATTTGATTTTCCAAATGGGCTCTCTAAGCTAGTGGAGTAATAGCAGAAATCTTCAAGTGGCATGCATTAGCATCTTTAAGCGCAAAACAATCCGGAAGGCCTACAAGATATACAAAGATAGCAAAGAATGAATAAGCAAATCAACACCTTCAGGAGAGAACTAAATGAAATAAAACTTTACCCTCATTGTCATCAGATGTGGAAAGAAAAGGGGCATCATCCTTGGAAGCAGAGGTTTTGGCACGCACAGCACGAGAACTTGATGACCCAAAAGCTAGTTTCCTCTTCACATGAGGCCTTGAAGAACCTCCCCTTGTCTTACACTTCCTCTCTTTGATGTGAGCAGCTACACTCCCAGGGTGCACAACAAACACATCGGCCTTCGGACTCTCCCCTAAGTCTGCGATAACCTTTGCAGGTTGAACTTCAGGTTCCTCAACATCTTTGGGAGGTTCCGTATTACCTAAAGCAGAAGGGGAACCAATACCAAATCCTGGGGATGGCTCCTTCGGTAAAAAAGCAAGGTCATCATCATCTTAAGTATAGATAAATTTCCTGAAAGCAATTTCTGAAAAACAAAGAAATAAATCATATATCAGCAAAAAAGAAGACTAAAGAAGTAATCGAGAAAGATAAATACCCTTGCCACCCACAATGATAGCAGGCCGTTGTTGGCCAAACTCCCACAATGGCTTAAGGCCAGCTAAAAATAGAATGGGGTCATCAAACATATGAAAACTTATAGGATACTGACCTAGACGCTGAAAATACGGATTTTCATCTATATTTGGAGGGAGCTTATCTTTGAAAGATTTTGAGTCAAGCTTGTTTTCATAAAGTAAAAGTTGAGGGTACTTGGAAGGGATAATGGAGTCTTTAACAAAGAATAATCGTTCATGCCAGCCCTCGATACGAGTAATGACCTTGGGGAGAAGGTTGGGAATGTGTTTTTCAAACCTTTTTTGAAAAGTCAGCCAGCTACCAGTCAACACAGATTAAAGAAACCTCGAAAGAGGTCCACAGAGGATTCACAGCCATAAGCTTTGCACATAATTATGAAAGCTATTAGTTTGGCACAACCAAAGGGGTTAAGCCTGGAAATGTAAACTTTAAAATATTGAAGAACCTCACAGAAAAAGTCAGTAAGAGGTAACCTGAGATTGGCGAGAGAAAAAGAATGTGTGTACAAGCCGACATAACCAGGAAGGGCGTCAAAGATGGTTTCAGTAGATGTCGGCAATATAACATCATATTCTAAAGGAATGGGATAGGAAGAAAGGAACTCATTCAACTCCTTGGCTGACAAACCACAATGCTGCACAGCTATGGTTTCCTTCGCACTCATAATGAAAAAATAGTTTTTGAGATTCTTACCTTACAACACTTCAAGAAGAAGAAAGCTAAAAAATGGAGGTGATAAAAAGAAAATATGGTTTAGGAGTGACGTTTATATAGGCCAAGGTAGAGAGATGTGGGACCGCACGCGTGGAAGAGATCAAAGACTTATATGGATATCAAACTTAATTTAAATTTAGATAAGAAGTTCACGATAATCAAGGCTGATTGTTGAGTGATTTGCATTTAAAACTCTCAACTAACCCTAAAGCAAGTGGGTTTCACTGTTTAGTATATGCAAATCGAAGCATGGCCTTCGATCTCGATTGTGAGTGATAGTCGAAAGCAATACATACATAGATGTATATATTACATTCGACTGGAGGGCTTGATGGCGTACCCTCCTCTTCGGTTCGAAGGCCTCCCCTTCGAAGCCCGAATGGAATATTCTCCTAATTACAACCAAAAACCTTTAAATAGTTTCGAATGGCGTAAAACTACCTTCGGGGTGGTTACCTGTATGGGAGTCCACCACGCGAAGCCCTACACCTTCGCGGTGGGCCTTCGATGAAACTTGAGAAAAGGTCAAACCCACATTCTCCATCTTTATCAAGGTCTTCCCGCCAAAATAGAGATCATGGTACATAACCCCAAGAATCACCCCTTAAATAGCGGGACATCCCCATGATCATCGTTGTTGGGAATTAAGGGCTTCTACAACTTTGTACTGCTAGTTCAACTTAGTACTACCAAGAGAAGACTTAGTACTGTTAAGCTTAGTTAGTACTGTCAGTACAAATTGTTAGTACTGCTAGTTTATTAGTATTGTTAGTTATATAGTTAGTACTTCTAAAGTGATATGCATGAGTTATATTAGGAATAGATATGCATGATCACTTGACGCGTTTTGTAAGCCCATTAGGGTTTTTCCTTGGTGTATAAAAGGAACCCTACGGCATTGATCTAGATATCAGTTTTTCATATTAGTATTCATAGTTTGCGTAGCAATCATAGTTAGTATTCATCGCTATTTTGTAACTCAAAATAGTATTCGATATATTGAAAGTTTATTAAAGATCTTGTTTTTACTATTTCATTATTTTTCTTAGTATTGCAAACTAGATTCCGCATAGTTTGTGATATTCTCAATCTTAGTTTCTACTATAGTTGTCTTGGATCTATCCAATATAACTAAGCTTTAACAAGCTAAGTAAGATCTGTTAAGAAGGTATCAATAAGTGGTATCAAAGCTTGTTAAGAAACTCTAAATAAGAAGAACATTATATCTACATAATATCTCATAATCAAAGAGAAGATGGAATCATAGTCAGAAAATACCCAAACTGTGTCTGCACTAAAACTTCTAGTACTTAAAACTGGAGACTATGATCTCTAAAGCATGAGAATAGAGCAATATCTTACTTACACTGATTATGCTCTTTGGGAGGTTATTGTGAATGGTGATGCACCCGTTGTTGCATCAGCTAGTGCTGAAGGTCCTATCCCTCTTAAAACTGCAGAACAAAAGCTGGTAAGAAAGAATGAATCGAAAGCTAAAAGCACTCTGTTGTTGGCCATTCCTGATGAGCACCTATTAAAGTTTCATGGAATCAAGGATGCAAAGACCTTATGGGAAGCAATTAAGGCCAGGTTTGGAGGCACCAAAGAATCAAAGAAAATGCAGAAGACCATTCTGAAGCAACAATATGAGAATTTTACTACATTAAGATGTAAAAGACTGGATAAAACCTATGATAGGTTTCAGAAACTCATCAGCCAATTGGAAATTCATGGTGAAGTTATCTCCCAGGAAGATGCAAATCTAAAGTTACTAAGAAACTCTTCTATCAGCATGGAACAATATTGCCTTGATCATGCGTAACAAAGCTGATCTAGATGAGTTGAGCATGGACGGTTTGTACAACAACTTGAAGGTGTATGAAGCTGAGATTAAACGCCAATCAAGCTCAAGCTCAAACTCTCATAATATGGCTTTTGTATCTTCAGAAAACACTAGCAGTACTAATGAAGCAGTTAATACTGCTCATGAAGTTTCTACTACTAGTTCATAGGGACAAGCTTCTTCCTTATCTTATGCTGATGATGTCATGTTTTCCTTCTTTGTTAATCAATCTAATAGTTCACAATTGGACAATGAAGATCTGAAGCAGATTGATATTGATGATCTTGAAGAGATTGATCTCAAATGGCAGATGGCCATGCTTACCATAAGGGTGAAGAGATTCTTAAAGAAGACAAGAAGGAATCTGAATTTTAATAGCAAAGAAACTGTTGGCTTTGATAAGACAAAGGTTGAATGTTACAACTACCACCGGAGAGGTCACTTTGCTAGAGAATGCAGGGTACCAAGGAACCAGGGGAACATAAATGGAGATAATACAAGAAGGGTTGTACCTATGGAGACTCCTGCTAATGCCTTGGTTGTTATTGATGGGGTTATGATTGGAGCTTTCAGGTTGAAAAAGGACCCACAGACTTTGCTCTAATGGCCCATTTGTCTTCAGGTTCATCCAGTTCATCAAGCTCAAATACTGAGGTACAAAATTGCTCTAAAGAATGTTTAGAATCTTATCAATCTCTTCAAAAA
>BQNB010054206.1:0-34928 GCA_026074375.1 Tanacetum coccineum | reverse complement strand
GTGAAAGGCAAAGAAAAGAGACCAGGAACAGAGCTGGTACAAGATATTACAAAAGAAGCAAAAGGTGGAAGATGACAAAGAAATAACAGAGCTTAAACAGTTAATGAAAATCATTCCAGATGAAGATGAAGTAGCAATTGATGATATACCTTTAGCTGTTTAGTCTCTAAGTATTGTTGGCTGGAAGATTTATAAAGAAGGAAGAAAAAGCTATAATCAAATCATGAGAGCTGATGGAAAGTCTCAAATATACATGTTCTTTAGTCAAATGCTTAAAAGTTTTGACAGGGAAGATTTGAAAGATTTATACAAGTTGGTAAAAGCTAAATATGAGTCAACAAGACCTGTGGAAGACTTGGATTTGTTGTTATGGGGTGATTTGAAAACAATGTTTGAACCACATGTAGAAGATAAAGTATGGAGGAATCAACAAGAATACAAAGTGTTGAATTAGAAGCTGTATGACTCCTGTAGAGTATATTCCTTGATGATGCAACATGTACAGATTTATATGTTGGTAGAGAAGAAGTATCCCCTTGAACCACTTACACTTTCAATGATGTTGGAAAATTATGATCGACTATGAAAGTGAAATGGCTTATCAGCTTCTTAAATTCATCATAAAATAAGTAAAGAAGCATTTGGAAGCATCCTCCTGGTGTTGATGAAGCTTTAAATGAAGAAACTTGATGATTTTGAAGAAGAATATCAAGTTTAGGGGAGGATTGTTAGGATTAAAAGTATTCTTGATGTTGTTTGAATTACTATTGCTCATGTTTGTATTAATGGCTGCTCAACTGGATTTAGTGCTGCTCATGAACTTTAAAGAAAATATGCTAAGTGTTTACTACTGCTAGTATAAAGTTACTACTACTAGTGAATATTAGTACTGCTAGTGAAAATATACTAAGTGTTACTATTGCTAGTACAAAGTTACTACTGCTAGTGAATATTAGTACTGCTCAAGGTTAAGACTGCTTAGAGATAAGTTAATGTTGCCGAGGTTAATAAGTTAGTACTGTTTGTTGTTAGTACTGCTTATATAATATGTATTAAGTTATTTGTTTATAGAAAAGATTATGGATATCTTAGGAAAGTATTGTAAGCCGACTAGGGCTCTTAGGTGTATAAAAAGAGGTCCTAGGGCATAGAGTTTTATATACAACTAGACGTATAATTCATAGCTTCAAGGTCTTTGTAACCCTAATACTTTGAGAGTATTCGTATTATTATCATTAGTAATATTGGAGCTTATTTTTTTAATTGTATGTTCATTGAATTACTATTTCATTGATAATTCTTCTTAATATTAAAGATTAGATTCCGTATAATCTTTAATACATTCAAACACAGTTTCTACTATAGTTGTGTTAGATTTATCTAATATAACTAAACCTTAAACAAGCTTAAGGAATTCGATCTATTGAAATGGGATCAACAATATGTTATATAGATTTATCATCATCACCAACCATAGTATTCCAAAACTTCATTGAATAGAATACCAATCACACATTTGAAGACAAGTTTAGCTCAGATTAATTCATGTCTCAATTGCGACCTGGGAGGTTGCTGATTCGAGTAAATCTCACGATAAACTATCCTTTTACTTTGTGCAAGGAATAAAAATTAAAAAATCACCACTATCAAATTAAGTGCAACTTATATACGTATCCATATAAAATGCAACATTCTTTAGGCATAGTAAATCATGCAATATATATGTCCTCTTGAATAGACCAAACATACGATGACATACCTCACCAAGGCACACAAACCTCACACCCAATCTTCTTTCAATTAATTATTGCAAACCTTTTTGAAATATGTTACACAAAACACGTCACAGGATGATCAAGAGATTCTTCAATTTTGTGTTTTGACGACGACAAAAGTGGTTTCTAGACGCTTGATTTTCAAATTTAACAGTGGTTCCAGGTTTTTATTTCACCATCCTCCAGCCAAAAGCATGTATGCAAACTTAGCAATGAATTACTGTGAATGCCATGCCAAGATAAAGTTATTCTCAAAACTTGACAAAGTTCAAGCCGAAAATATATATTAACAACCTTTGTGAAAAAACAAAAACCACTTACAAACACCACATGCAATACACCATTTCTAAAACCTTACACGCCTAAAACATAATCAAGGTACACAAATGAACAACAACAAAAATAAATACCCTTAGTCTGTGAACCACAATCAAATATACAACCGCCAATATAACTTTTTTTAACAGCAACCCAAATATTCTAGAACCCGAACAACCGCTTGAAGCTGCATAAACTTAAACAAATCAGCTAAAAAAACCACTTCCAAACATCACACGTAATACACCACTTCTAAAATCTTACACGCATAAAACATAATCAACGATACAACTGCCAATACAGTTTTATTAACACCGCGTCAAATTTTAAAAAGAGAAATCTAGAAGAAACACTTCTACCTAGAAATCTGAAACACGTAACCACCAAACAACCAACACCCCTAGTCATTGTGTACATTTTTAGGGAGAGAAAGAAAGCATAAACATAGAGATGAATCAACCACATGTTACACACTAAAAAAAGTATTAAGTATACTTTAGAATGTCGGTGTGTAGTTTGTAATGGAACCGGGGCAGCAAATAACAATCGGTGACCCAATTACAACAAAAAAAAAGTGGCCCAACAAACCAAAACAACACGCATAGAACACAAACGACGTCGTTTGCCATTAATGAGTCTCAAAATAGCGTCGTCCGTACGCCTAATGTATAATATTAAGAAGTTGAGGAGGCTCAAATCTTTAAGAATTTAAAAGGAAAAAGAAGCAATTACCATCATAACTGCATTACTATAAATACCTCGCCAAGATACGGTTATTGTCAATCTTTAACCAATTTCAACAAAACATCTTAGGGACATGTTTATCATCATCTCCTATCCAGTTTTGGACAACGAATCATCTATTATACAATAGGCGTGCTTGTTACGCATTTCAAAGGCTCAGATTGGCACAAAATGTAAATCGCCCAACGAATCTTACTAAAGGACCAAGGTAAAAATATTTAATGACCTAACAAAACAATGTAACTAATCAAACGACACAGGCACTTCACAAAACAACCACATTAACAACCAAACGAAATCGTTTTGTAGAATGAATCAGCAGAGAGCCAAAATAAATGTCATGGATGCATTAATATAATTGCCCTTCCAAATTCATAAATATACAGTACAGATTTACGTCGCAAAACTAGGTTAAAACGATATAAAACGGCGTCATCTGCACGCATACTGTATTTTTCCTTTCCAACAACCTTCATAAACCATAATCTATAACCTTTGTAGAACTGTAAAGAGGGGGTGAATACAGTTTTCTTGACTTCTTCAAAGTTTCTAAACCTTTAAGTCTCAAAGCAACCGAGTGGTGTGATGATCTACTTAGCAAAGAAACAATAAGTAGATGGATATAGAGAGAGACAGACACCATGATATATACTGGTTCAGGAAGGGAGGTTTCGTCCTTCCGTACGTCCAGTTGCGAATCCACGACACCTATATTATTCCTAGTATAATCCATATGGTGGACTATAAACCGTATTACAATTTAACTCCACCAATATGCACAACGATCGACGCTCACAAAGAAGAGTTACTACCTATGGTATTCCGCCCTCGGAATCCACCCTTAAGAACCCATGATTCGACTTAACCTATGATCTCTAAAGACTTCCCCTTGGAAGCTTACCAAACCCCAACTAGATCCCCAATGATCTAGATTGATCTCTCAGATACAAGACACCCCTTTATAACAAATTGAAAGATAGTTTAATTTAAGAATCAATCTCTAACCTAGCCTAGAGACTTGATTCTAATAGAAAGGGTTTGAGAAAGAAGACCCTTGACTAAACACACAAGTATGGATTAGGTACTTGTGTGGCTTTCTTGTGGAGATGTGTTCACTTTAATAGAATGATAAGATGAGAATATTAGAACACTTAGATGTTATACTCAGAGGATAGGAGAAGAAAATAATGTTTACAAGAGGTAAGGAATACAAAGGCCAAGGGTGGGTATTAATAGGCCCAAAATCCCAAGGGTGCAAAAAAACTTCGTGAGTGGAGTGTTGCCCACGCATCAGCGCGTGGCCAGCGTGCCAGAGTCTTGGAGTATTTTCTTTAGGATTTTGGCATTTTAAATACCTGCACTTGTTTAACCCCCAATTGTACTTCACGCTATGACCTTTCAATCATTCTTATACTCAAGGTCAACCAACTCAAATAGCCATTTGATAAAAGCATTTGTGAAGTGTTTTAAAGAGATTTAGGGGTCGTTTGTCTGACATCAAAAAAGATAGAAAAGACTTATCGGACAAGGGCATTTTTGGTATTCCTCTAATGTAATTGATCTAGTTAGAAACTAACTAAGGTTTTAGAAGTTGGTTAGGGTACAAAGGGGTATTCTAAGAATATTCTAAACTTAAAGAGGAAGTGTGGATGTTGTGGGGGGAGAATTTGAAATTTGAATCTCAAATTGTATTATCACATGTGTGTAATAGATGAGTAGATAAGGATGAGTTGTATATGAGTTGGCATAGATGTGATGTTGATATGATGAAAAAGAGCCTATGATCACATTTAAAATGAATAGTAGAGATGAGATGGTGATGAGCTAAGTTGGATAGGTAAGATGGCATGATCAATGGTAAAGATGGAAGAGTATGTGTGTATGTATGTACTTTGAATTTCACTTTAAGAGAGTGTGTGAGTGAGGAGAAGTTAGATTGATAAGATGGCACGATCAAGGGTTAGGATGAAAGAGTATGTGAAATTCAAATGAAGAAGATGATAAACATGAGATATATGGTGGAGAATGTTTTGATGTGATATATAGGAGCCTATGTTAGAATGTTAGGGGACAACAAGTACACAAGGTACAATAGTGTAGGGGTGAGCAATGAGCTCAATGCGCTAGATTCACAAATCCGTTTTTATAAATTTTGGCTATCGTTTGTTATTTTACATTTTGCAAATGTGTATTTGTCATCGTTAAAACATAAAGGAGATCCTAGTCAATGTTGCACCAACAATCTCCCCCTTTTTGACAAATAAAATATCGAAAGCAAATAAAATTACAAACGTAGCGAAGATGAAGACTGTCATTGATGTAGCTTGCGTCTTGATCTTAGCCTTGTAATGTGGTGAAGCCTGAACATTCTCTTCACCCAATGAGCCTTACATAGCTTTTCTACTTTTTTGTAAGCTATAGCCATTTGCTTCTGTAAGTACTAGCTATGCTAGCCTTCTCCCTGATCCATAAGCTTCTTGTTCTTTGCTTTCATTCTCCCCTTTTTTTCAAATCAAAAAGGCAAGATCTTGGTCTTTCATTTGAAGGTTGATATCTTTGTAGAGGTAGAAAGTAGATATCATAACACATGCTCCCCTTAGATCGTTGCTCCCCCTTGTTTCAAGGCGGGGATCCATGGGTCAAGAGCATTACCTTTTAGGTGTTATTGGCTATAACTAGCAACAAACAAACACAAGACAAAACAAGCAACAAACATATACACATGTTAAAGTTTAGCATGGGTTAGCTTACCATTTAAAAACATGGATAAGTACAAACATGACAATAATTATGCATTTATATCTAACAAAATGCATTGCATAACATCATTGAATTTATGGATAATTCATACATCCATATTGAAAGCACTATACTAGTACTTGGATATAAAAGCACTATTTTAGTGCCTTGCACAAAAGATAAGATTCTACTTATTTAAGCACTCTTAGGTTCCTATTTTCTAGAAGTCATTTACTTTCCTTTTTCCTTTGTTATTCAATTTGATCTTCTCATCCTCCAACTTCCTATTCATCTTGGATATGATATCAAGAATAATCTCTCTTGACTATATTCTTGCTTCTTTAAGGGCATTTATCATATGAGTTGTATTCTCACAACAAATAGCGTGTAGACTTAGGAAACTATTTTATTTATTTATTTTCATTTTACACCCATTTAAATGTTTTCTCATGTCTTATATCCTACCTAAATTGTTCTTTGTTGCTTTTAATCCTAACCTTTAGTGTGCTTGGGTATTAGATGAACAACCGCTTGGCGCTTGTTCACTTCTGGTTTTGTCGTCTTTGATCAAGTTTCATTATTGGTAAAGATTTCATCAAGAATAATTCACCTCATAAGCCTTTATGTTATGTCAAACCATTTGCCTTTTAGAATAGTACATTGCATCTAGACTCTAATGGTAGAGATTAGTATCCTTGCCAAGCATATGATAGAATACTCGTCATGACTGAGCAATTGAGTGAGCAACCAAAAATAAAACACATAGATTAATGAGAGTATGAGTGTGATTTATTTCTCTTTTCATGAGGTGCTCGGTTTGGACTTTTCTAGCTTAGATAAATTATAAATTCATTTCTTCCAAGATAACTTGGGAGAGATATTTTTAGAAATAATTTAAAAGGTCTACTTGAGGGCAAGTAGAATTCAAGTGGAGGGATATATGAATATGGTACTTAATTTATTTATATTTACAGATTCAGGTTAATCAAGGCGTTAGAATGAAAAGATGCGAAAAAGGCCAAAAACGAACTAAATACATAAAATATGCATTCAAGGATGATTACGGCGTAATAAAAGGATTACACTTACGCCGTAATAAATACGTGAACATGAATCTAAGAAGCATGTATTCAAAAGAGTTATGACGTAAGCAACTCGTTGGACTTACGCTGTAACAAGTACCTTGGGCGCGAAGCCTGGTTTATCAAAGAGAGTTACAGCATAATCAAGCCGTTGGACTTACGTCGTAACAAGTACCTTGGGCGCAAGCTGAGACTAACTCTAGGGACTAAAGCTGGGCAATTCATATGAAGTTTATATATGTCGCAATGACCAAATGTTTGACGTCAAGAACGATGAAGGTCCTAAGGTAGAATAAATAATTCTATTAAAATAACAGAAGTTATAATGCACAAGGACTGAAAGAAGTACGTCAAATACGAGCTGGGGCTAAAGATGGAAAATTCATAGAAAGTTTAAAAGGGGCAAGTACATTACGTCCTAATTAATGCAACAACACTATTACGCCGTAACTGTATCGAATTAGTTACACCGTAACTAGTTTGTAGCCTATAAATACAGGTCGAATTCTTCACGTTTATTCATTTCTTTTTCTCTCCTTTGAGGTTTCGCACCACAAGCAAAAAGGGGGCATAGAAATTGGTTTCAAGGGGCAAACCTTTTAGGGTTTGCCATGGGATTCAATTACGAGGACCAGGGAGCGATAATTTAGCACGATATGTACTCATTACTCCAATTATTAACATTTGATTCAATTTAATTATTTATTTGATTTCATCTTTATTTGTTGGAGTATGTTATTTATTGTGATTAATTATTTGTTCTCGGCATTTAATTAGTTTATGTTTCTCTAGTTTATTGATTTGATCTTATGGTTTTAATTGCAATTTTAGTAGATAATTTGTGTAGTGTACCTAAGACCCTCGTGTTTCGATACTAGGAATTAAAATAAGGTTGATTTCATACTAGTTAGTAGGAGAAATTTTGAACCCTAGCATGCATGATTGACTCTAGGACGACAATTCCTTAGTAGTTGCGTGACTTATTCTCATTGGGCGACCCTTAGTGTGAGGACCTAGTTAAGAAGTGTGAGCCGTGTTAGTGAACTGGCAATTTATTAGGATTAGGTGTTTTTCCCAAAGAACCTTACACCTCCATAAGGTGTAAGCCGATGTTATGGCATGTATAGTTGTAGTGCTGGGTGTTGGTGGGAAACATACAAGTGTTAATGGGAAGCACATAGGTATGTCTCTATGGTTAGTTGGAAAACTTAATGACTATGAACTAGATGTCTAATTTTGCGATAAACAAAATTAAGATCATAAGAATTATATGTTAGGTTTTGGCCATAAATTGAACCTAATGATTTAGACGCCTCTACTTAGATTGTGTTTAGACATTGCACGTAATATCATAATTATTGAACTTAAGATTATTTTCTAGGTAAACGCGTTCATCTTTCTAGTCGTTTGTCATTGTAACATAGCTTAAAATAAATTAAGTTTATTAAATCTCGAGCACATTTCACCAATTTACTTATTTTTTAGGTAGATTTTTATATCATTAGACAACTAGAGAATACACGCCGTTCTTAGGGTCGACACCCGTACTTACCAATCACTGCACTACTACTTGATAGGGTACACTGCTCTTTAGTATGTAGGAATAGTCTAGGTAGTTAGGGTTATTATAAAAGTAAAACCTAATGTTCCGTTTGGCACATTAGCCGTGAAGAAGTCTGCTTTGAGTTCTTTGGTCTGTTTAATCTCCTATTCCAAGCAAACATGTATGTAGTTAGTTGGTTTTTATTGATTCGTTATAAACTATATATGGATTTGATGAATCTTGAAAGTTGTAGTAAGGTTTTATTACTTCCTTTGCATGTTTTTTGATAATGGTTATCAAAATTTCAAAATTAAAAACGCTACATTTTCCTACAAGTCATGCCTAAAAGTTTTAACAATTAATATTTATTTTCACTATTAAACGGATATTAATAAAACACTATTAAATACTTGTAATCACGATTTTTGTCGTGGCTAAAAGTTTTAATATTCAATATGTATTTTCAATCATAAATTGAATATTAATAAAATAATATAAAATAATTTTAGCCATAACTTTTGCAATCAATAGAGGCGTTTGGTATGTGGGTGTCAGAATGAGAGAAAACATTCGTACCCTAATGTTGTTGTTTGCTAAATAAGTCAAAGAAAATATTAAGAAATGATGGTTATACGCTGATTCTTGGCTTTTATAAGTGGAATGGTTGGTTTGATTCTCTCTGTTCATATGACCCACCACTAAAAGACCAAAACTAATTTTATATGCTAATTTATTTGTAACTGTAATGAAGATGACAAAATTAATGGGATCTATGAAACTTACACAAATATTCAAAGAGAAATGATATATCATCATACTTTTTCTACTTATCTTCTTACACACAAGATTTTGACAAATGTCAGAACTAACTATTTATATTAAAAGAAATAATAAATAAAAAAAATTATATTATATGGTTGTGTGTATAGAGGATAAGTATGCACATGAATTATGAGGATATAGCAAAACTCATATTCAAATATCTAACAAAACAAGCTTATTAATAGTGATATTTTTAATTTATACCAATTGTCATTCTATCTACCCTCTGGTCAAACTTATCTATAAATCTTATAAAGCATTAAGGCATTTTAGGGCATTAAATATTTTCAAACTTGTTCAAACACACATACATGTATACATAATGTACAACTTTTTAATGCACTAACACAATACACACTTAAAAATGAAAATAATTAATACATAATTAATACACTCATTACTTAAAAATATGTATGATATCAAATCACATAAACCAAGTGAGGAATAAAGAGAAAATCTAGAGAGAGAAAGAGGAGTGGCTGATCACTTAGAGAGAGAAAGAAACATGTATTATTTGATTATCCAAATGACCAACATCCTATCCATGGAAGGAGAGGGTATTTATACATGGTTGGGGCGTGGTCAACATAAGGTCTATGTTGACTCGGTTAGCTTACTTTTACACACCGATTGACTACAAGCTACAATATTACAATATTGGAAGTGACCAAGACTTTTCTAAATTTCTAACAATCTCCCCATAAGAGAGGTCACTTCATTTTACAAAAACTTAAGCCTAACATTCTCTTAATGTCTTTAATCTTTCTCGTAGTCTTTAACTTTGTCTTTATCTTATGATATATGTAGTGATCTTTAGACTTTAGGCTTGAGCTTGTTCCTTTAGCTTGACTTTTATGTGATCTTGAGCTTCTTGAGATCATCATCCAATCATCTCTTTTCATCATCTTGTAATCTTTTGAACTCTTGTGATCTTGTGACCTTCGAACCAACATGCTCATACTTTTCTTTATCTTGAAAGCTATCGAACGATCTCTCTTGGAATGCTTCTTCTGGAACACTTTAACACTTTAAGGAAGATATTTGAGTAATAGAGTAGTAAAAGACTTGAGTAACATGTACTTGAGCTTTCATCATGTCTTTATGTTTGTCGATCGAGTATGAGCATGTGGCTATGAATTTGACTCATCTTAGACTAGCTACTACCACTATCGGGAATACCTACAGGTTTAAGTTAGTGATAAGCAACAGATACGGACGAAAGTGTCTTTGTTACTTTGTCGAATATGGTTGCAATAACCACGGTTCCTCGTTAATCAGTATAAATATAGCCTGTGATCAGGTAGAATTCAAAAGAATATCCTTGATAGGGTTTTGCAGTTGCACTAGCCATTCTCGTTACCAGAGCATCTCAAAGCAAACAACATGATAAGAGTGAATCTGTGAGTTACTATCTCACAGATTAATTCGTCAATTCGTGTTCAGCCTTCCCATGCCCAGATACCCTTGTGAGGCTGCCCATAGACATGAGATCGACCTCTTAGAATAATAAAGGTCTTAGAGATCAAAGAAAATCAGTTTGAAAATCAATCGTTGTGTCAATAAAGTGTTTTGTGACACATCGAGAGTTTTTGCTAATTCGAAAATTTGTTAACCGTTAATTCATAAGCTGAACTGAATCGATATCCAGTATCACAAGTTTGATCCATGTAGGATATAACACCCCGTGTTTTAGGACAATGTACGACGTTAATAAAGTCACCATTTATTTTTAGTATTGTACGCGTTTGTTTTTAATGGAAATCGTTACGTTAAATCGCGTAAGCTAAAAATGATCATTCAATGTAAACGGGCATTAAACAATTAAATGTTTACATCAAGCAAGTGTTATATGATTATTATGAGGATAATTAATAACTTTGTTCATCTTATTTTTATTGGCTACGTAAAATGCTTACGTTTCGCGATAAAACGCGTTTCGGCATTCCCGGAAGCACCAAAACCTAACTACGCTTAAACGAATACCCACGATTATACCCAATACCCAAAATAATCAATATAACATCACATATATGTATATGTGGCCGAAATTTTCAAGATAGGACCAAGAGATATCAACTTGCTAAAAATATCTAAGTTAAGAAAGATCATAGGGAACCAACTCTTACACCATGAACCACTTGGCTAATTAACCTTGTGCAAGGGTTAGAAAGTGACCATGGTTAGGTTAATTAGATATTTTCACTATAAATAGCATGCATGCACTCTTTCTTTCATAAACACTTAACAAAAATCACAAAAACATCAAACAACACTCTCCCATTTCACCTCTCAAAACCCACGGCTCAAAAAGCCAATATTAAGCAATACATTGCTTAATTTTATCTCATTATACAAGCATACTCACATCATACTTAAGGCATTCTAAGGTGGTTCCAAGGTTTGGAATAAGCAATTGCAAGTAAGGAAGCAAGAAAAGGAAGAAAGGGTTTCTTGGGAAAATTAGGGTTTTCATCCTATATTTACAAGCCAAGAGTGTTAATCACAAGGGTGTGATTTGTTTTCTCATTCCCTACTCATTCAATCAAGTTTATTTAAAAGCTTAATCATTTCATAACTAAGATTTTATGTGTTCATATGTTATATTTAGCTAAATCACCATTTAGGGTACTCTTGAATATGTAAAATGAATTTTTACTTATTGTCAATGTTTTGTGAACTTATTTACATGCCATATGGATGCTAATATGATGTTAAAATGGATGTACAAGTGTTTTAACATGATAGTTAAGAGTAAAAACATATATAGAACAAATAGGGTTTCTAAAAGTTTTCTATTAAGTTAGATGAAAAATATTGCATTACTGTGCTCTTGATACTATGACTCACTTAGGACAAAACATGACTAATAGACTTAATATATGTATGACAAATAAATAAATGATTGTAAAGTAGTTGTAACAAGGTGTTGAAGCTTAATGGTACTAAAATCAAGCTTAAAACATGTCTAAATCACAAAAATACAAACCCACTGTTTTAATTCGATTTTTGACACAGCCATATGTTTTAGAAAGATAGTACACCTCATGACGTTTCCAAAATGATAAGAAACTCGAAAATCCGATTTATAACGAAGAAGATACGCTAATTACGAGTTTACGACGCTAAATACGTTTATAAAACTATTTTTAAGTAAAAGATAACTAATCATAACAGAAACTTATTACTTTTAAAAACACCATTTATAAGATAAAACTTTCATATACAAACGTGCTCGAGAAAAATCGATTAAAAACATAACTATAACGAATGAGAAACGACAAAAACGGTTTTACGTTAATTAAAGTATGGAAACGGGATTAGGAGCTGTTGTGAACAGTAAAAACACTATTCACAACAGAAGGTCAAAAACATAAAAATGCGATATTATGATTCCTCGTCTTAATACGAAAGCATGGGCGCAAAAAAGGTCAAAATCGGGCTTAAAACGCAAAAGTTATGTCATTTTTACTAAAAGGGTAATTATAAACGTTTTTACTTTAAAAACACGATTTCACTTAAACGATTAGATGGTGATATAGCTATATAAGATGTAATATAATAATATATAATATTAGTTTATCAAAGTACAATATTACTAGGGAATTTTCCATAATGAGGCCTCTTTCGATGGCTTATTGACGATTATAGGAATAACGATTTTAAGTATCTTAGCCTCCTCGTACTCATGTCATGACCTCTTATTTATGATAGCCCGAACGATAGTAGATGAAACTATATTGGATTATATATATTAGTTATTAGACAACGTACTTGAGTACTGATTCGACCTATATTAACTAGGTTGCATTCGGGCGTTAGCGTGATGCGTTTTCATTTATGATATTAAATTATCATTATACTCACTCAAGGTGAGTTCATAGCCCCATGTTTTACAATTATTAAATTACAAGTTTTTGGGGTGAGAAACATATGCATGTTTTACAAATTGGACGCAAGTGTATATTTTATCATGATTACGTGTTGCCTAAGTAGTGATAACCCACTATGCCCATGAATCATGAACAATCAATTACTGGAAAGTGAGCTGCGAATGATTGTATATAGGATCTCTTTGGATTGACCTCGTCGTTCGGTAAGTGACTAGCTATCACTGGAAACGAACGTTATCATGTCGGATACGGATGTTACGGTTGAACATCATCCACGGGCAATGTAGCAATTTTTATATACAGTATCAATTATGTCAGCTCGGTGTCATGACCTTAGGCAAACGAAAAGGCAAATTTGTGAATGTCTGCATCTGTTGCATATCACTGGGCAAAGTCTTCGGTCCTGCATATACATTACATAAACCTATGAAATTCACCAACTTTAATGTTGACATTTTTAAATCAATGTTTTTCCAGGAGGTCAATAAAGCACGAAGAGCAAAGGATACATTGTGGTTATAATTTGAATTCATGCATAAAGGTGAATAGGTCGCAATACATTTGTATAACTATTATGGGCTGAAAATCTTTGTAATAATAACAAGTAAACAAGTAAAGCTTCGGGCTTTTGTAACACATGCTTTATTAAATCCAATGTATCAGTTTTAAACGACTTTTTGGTCGTTCTTATATTATCTTGTGTTATTGATCTGAGAAGTAACACGCCCCGGACCCTTATTCCGCTGCGACCCAATTTGGGGATGTTACAGATAATTAAAGGAAATGCCAAACCGGAACACGATGATTTAATAGTGGTCGGTTACCTAAGCACCTCTTTCGCCCTACCTCCACGTTCCCCCGAGTACCCACTCGAAAGTTACTTCCTAGTCAACAGCACCCTTATATAGGAGAAAATGGTACATAACTTTCGCCTATATCAATTTCCGACACTAAGATAGATGTCGAGTTCTAATCTTAGCTAGAACCAATCTATCACGACTTTACAACTTCTTCACTACTTTCACGACTTCACAACACAACTTCACAACTACACAACTTCTTTTCACCACGCAACTTCACTTCACGACTTCACTTCACTTCATGACTTCACTACCCTTCACAACTTTTCTATACCAATCACTATCACAAACTTCACATTCAACTAAACACTACTATTAGATTACACAAATCAATCTAAACTTCCTATGATCACCACGATCTAACAACTATATACACCTTGATCATCATGATCTAACTATTACACAAGTTTTGAATACATGGACTCGATCTATACATTGTGAATGTAAGACATGTCGTGAATGCACTAACTAACCTACATAACTTCGTATCTAAATGATAACGAAAGTTCTTCTCTTGCACTTGAATGGATGGATGATTGGGTCACATTTAAAAAAAACTTATAATAAGTTAAGTGATCAAAGGAAAGGGTTTGAAAGGAGGTTTTAGATCTGAGAAAACTGTGTGCAAAGAGGTAAGAAAATCTGTGGAAATAGTCTACTATTTATAGAAAAAATATTAATTTTTTATTTAGGCGGTCCTCTTAATTAAACAAGGGGCGTACCCTTAAATTATGGTCGGATCCCCTTAAAATTAATTAAGGGCCGCCCATTTTTCCAACGCTCCCTTTTTGTCTTTTTGTGGGAAGGTTTTTTTAGAACTTTCTAGCCGTTTTTGGATAAAAAATTTGAATTCAAAATATTTATTTTAAATAAAACATTTCTTATAAATACAAAAATGTTTTGTATATGTTTTTAAAAAATGTTTGTCCTATTTTATAAAAAATAAAAGTGTTTGAGGAAATATAAAAAATTTCTTTAATCATTCAACAAATTAAAGTTTGTTTGTTCATACCTTTAGTGATTTGGTCGGGAGCGAACTAAATTTATTGTTGAAGAAAACATGAGACGTCCGAAAGATGTTGATTATGAATTGATGATTTTGATTTAGAGTAACTTAAGCACTATTACGTTAGTTTTATAAGTTACTTGTTTGTCATCACCAAAAACATGAAGCGAATTATAATTAAATACGTAATGTAATATTCTACCAACAATCTCCCTCCTTTTGATGATGACAAAAAATGTAAACTATAACTCATAGTAAAATGTATAAGTTACTTGGTATACACTTCATCTCCCCCCTTTTGTCAAAACAAAAAGGTGACTCCTAAACGATACTTTTACTACACTTCAGCTCTTATCAATCAAGAGGCAGCTAACATCATCAAAGATGAAGTATTTTGTTCCTATCAATCCCTTTAAAAACAATGAACAACCCGTTAAAGATAGACTCAAGCGGGATCCATGGACAAATTAGTTGCCAAACTCGTTAACCAACATCAATGTTATAGTTATTTTCGTGAAAAAAAAAATATATAGGTGATGAAATACACATATCAAGAAATGTGTAGATGTCTTAAATGGTTGCAAAATGTAAATGGTCTTGGACATTTTAAATGCTCCCCCCTTGGTGCATGCACCCCTTGATTAGGGCACAAGAAATCAAGTAACGAAAAAGTGATACCAATACAAAGTTAGTTAGAAAAATGCAACACAATAAATAATGATGATGATAGATATATATATGCAAGACACTTAGTGGGGAACAAATCATGTATGTTTTAGGTATATGCACTCTAAAGTGTGGCACTAAAGACAACAACCTAAATAAAGAAAAATGATGAATGCTTAAGACATGGAAATGTTTAGGAACCAATGATAAAATTCGACTTACACTGGGACGGAGCCAAGACCAAATATCACCGGGTGGACAATTTTTCTCACCGTCATATAATAGAGTTAAAAACTGAATTAAAAAACGAAGATTTAAATAAAAATTGATAAGTACATGGAAACAACATTTCGATGACCGAATGCATTTATTGATCATTTAGGAAAAATTGTTGGTCCTTTTTCAAATTAACACGATCATCGAAAAAATCCAAAGGTGCCACCGGGCAACACCACGGGACACCCCCTGCTCCGTCCATGCTACACAATTGCTTAAGGACTAAGACAGACCAAACAAGTCTATTTGAGAATGACTCCTTCCAAATTCTATGGATAAGAAGTAATAACAGTATGATGAAAGTGGGTATCAAATAGATTAAGGGTTATATTGAGGAGATTCCTAAATCCTCAAGTTTCTTTGCTAAGCATTAAGTTCTTTTCATGTTTTGGGGTTGTTTAAGGATAAACATTATCGTAAGACTTTAAATTGAACTAAATGTTGACGATAAGAATGATTGGTTGAGGAAACATAAACGAAGAAGGATGAGCGTGAATGAAAAGGGAAGGTGTTGACTATAGGTTTGTTGGGTGTTTTGTTGGTTGTTAATGTTGATGAACAAAGGTGAAAATGTAAAAACGGTAGAAGAAAAGTGAAAGACACGACATTGTGATGACTCAACAACACTTGAAGGTTGAATATCTTCTTTGTGTTCTTCACTTGCTCAAAAGCAGAAATGAACAAATTAAAAGATACGATATTGTGAAGACTTTAACAACAACTTTGAAGATTGAATATTTACTTGTGTTTTCGTCACTTTCTTCAAAAGCGTAAATGAACAAAATGAAAGACACACGATATTGTAGACTCAACAACACTTTGAAGATTGAATATCTTCTTTGCGTTCTTCACTTGTTAAACAATGGAAATGATTGGATGAGATGCATTTCATTACGAAATTCACTTGACTTTTGACAACATAGGCACACATGCCTTATTAGGTCGGGATATGAGTATAAGAACGCATTACATTACGAAATTTACTTGTGGGGAAAGGTTACATGTGGAATCTTCTTGTAAAGATGACAGGTTGATTACTCAGGTTGATGTAGTAATAGATGACTTGGTTTTTTATTTCACTCTTGGTGATTGGGATGACTAGAACTAGTGAATCACTAACAAGAGTAAAATAATAGGAAATGAGGTTTAAGTGTATGGTAAAGTGTAATCTTTGGTTTCTAGTGAATAAGAATCACCTATGTGAGTTCTTGAGAGTATTTAGTTAAAGGATATATGTGAAGATGTGTGTTTTCCCTTCCTTTCTAATTCGTGCTCATCCGGACATAAATTATGGAATAAAAAGAATAGGTGAAGAGAAATAACGACGGAAGCGATGAGCTTGACAATGTCATGACGGAAGAACGGTTACATAACGATAACTCATTCCGCGAAGTTAATAGCTCTTCTCGAGTATTGCGAATGTTCATAGAACAATCACACGACGAGGTACGAGGTTGTCTTAAAGGTGGTAGCGGAAATGTGGACGGAAGATATTAACCATCTATATAATAATAGAGGCGTGACAAAGGTTTTTGTGAAATGACTTAGACATGAACAATGATGACATGTATTAATTTGCATTTGGCGAATTAAAAATACTTAAACATTTCAGATGAAATGATTAAGTTGTCGACATTTATCGGAATGTATTTAATAGTAACAAGACTATGAGAATGACAATAATAGAATTTGTTTTCATCATTACTTTCTAGACCTAGACTTAAAAATGTTCACGTTTGAGTGGTTTGGTGAGGATGCCGACGATGTTGTCTTCCGACAACTTTTTCGATGAAGATATTGCTTTTGACATAGTCATGAAGGTAATGACGCGAATTTATGTATGAGTTTATCTATCCTAAGATCGATGATAATAATTGATCCTCATTGTATATGAGGTTAGCATGACGATAAACATCGAGGAATTCCAAAGAGGATAAAGGACAACGAATGAAAGTACTTAGTCTTAAGGCGTGTATATTAAAGAGGCTACGAACCACTTATGTAAGAAACCTCTAAGACCATTATCACGCGAAATGTGACGCAAGATTTTAGATTTAGGAAGAGCTTTTTAACTTATGTTGTAAAAAAGGCCTAGAATATGAACTTTCGGATATGACCTTTAACATTTGCGATGGCAAGTTAAATAGATACTTGAATATCGATGAAAAACTTAAGTTTTTCAAGACCTACTTGGAGGAAGTTAGATATGTGTCTAACTTTTCTTGACGAAAGAGTTGGATTAGTGAATAAGGCTGAGATGATGAATTAAGGGAATGAGTAAGTGAAAGACACAGAGATCTAAAACGAGAATCAATGTGTAAGACTCTATGGCATTTAAACGTTAATTGTCATATGTTAAGCTAATATAGTGTAGGTGTACAATTAACACATAAGTCATGTAAAATGACGCATACAAAACATGATAATTTTAAATGTAATCGTCATGTAAAACATGTTAGCATTTAGCATTTAGGAGCATGTGTCATTTAGATAAACTAAAAGATAAATTATCTAAATTTCTAGAGAAAGACAAATGCCTTTGTAATAGACATGTATTCAATAGCTTAGCAATTAAACATTGAGCATCAAGACATATAATGGCATTACATGGGAACAAGTAATCATCTTGAAACATTAAAGCACATATGTGAGGTGCATTGTGTCTAGATGACTAATGAAAAAGCCTAATTCTACTGCTTTAGTGTGACTCCCTACTTAGATACAAAGTTCTATCGATGTAATATCATTAGGCATATTTAGATAGAGCCATTTAATCAAATTAAGAGAATGAATATGAGACTATCGACTAGTGGGCTCAATTCAAGGCAAAACACGACAGTTTTTTACGGTTATACACCCGAACCCCAAACTTCACATCTTGAAGCAATTCAAACCGGTAGGTCAAAATAAAATTTCTATGTGCAATAGATTCTCCAGTAGTCATTCTCATGTTAGACAAAATAGAATTCTTATATTGCCAATAATGTAGCAAAGAAATAATTTGTATTATCTTTTCATAGAGGGCCTAGCATGACTCAACTAACATACTTTAATTTTGGTTATCGCAAAATCCAAATCAAGATTTGTGGAATTCTAAGATAACGTAAGCAAGATGTTTTAATCTTATTTCGAGATCTATAGATTGTTTTGGTTTTGATTACATATTTTCTTGATTTAATGGATGTCTTTATATAGTCATCTTACATGTGCAGTATCACATGTGATATTTAACATGTTTTGGTTTTTCAAAGGCCAAGGAGATGTGCCTGTTATTTTGTTGACAAAGACAAATATTTATATGGTTTGTGATTCTTTAATGATAAGTAATTGAAAAGAGACATATATTTTTTTAAACAAATATGCTTTTCTAGAATTTTAATATTCATTATCAATGTTGTAATAATCATAAATTTTATTAAAAAAAACATAAGTATTTTTACTGATTTTGCATTGGCACATAATTTGATAGGTTTTATTTGTTAATTCGAATTAACTTAATTATTCAAATTATATGTAGTGTATTTTCTTGTAACACAACCATTTATGCTACTTCATAGAGGACCTAATATGACTCAACTAATCATACTTTATTTCCGGTTCGCATAATTCTAATCAAGATGTGTGGAATTATAATATAAGCATAAGCAAGATGTTTTAATCTTTTGTTCAAGATATATAGGTTGATTAATTTCGATTACATATTGCTTGATTTAATGGATGTCTTATATTTAGTCATCTTACATGTGTAGTTGTCACATGTGATATTTAACGTGTTTGGTTTTTCGGAAATGACACATTTAGCAATTGCATTGCAATGTAAATTTCTTGAATATTTCGGACAAAACATCTAATTTGTCAATCCTACTTCATTATGTATTTCATGCATGTATTAAACATATTAGACTAATATTTGGAACACAACTACTGGACAAGTAGACTCAATATGGCATTATCAATACAAGTGTGAGTTATGATCCAATGCATATTCTTTTCATCTACAAACGGATGCAATTATTTTCATACCAATCTAGTGTGATTGAGTATGTAGATGCAAGACAATATCTTTTATTATAATTTGATATAATCTTGAAACTAAACAAATAAGAATCCGATTTCTTGTCCATACTTAAAAACTTGTCAATTAGATTCGATAAATATATCAACCATAATTTGAATAATGAATTGATATATTCTTGAAATCTGTCTTGACCCTCACGAACACTCATTTAAAAGAAAATAGATAAATATTTAAATAGTGTGTTCCATTAATCCCAAGATTAGTTGTAAATTTTACTTGTGCGAAAAACTATTTGTTGTTATGTATAATATACATAGTTTTTGACATTTTATGAGTATGAGTTTTCTAACCATTTTTATACAACACACATCTTTTGTAAAATACTATATGTTTAAAAAAAATATAATTATGTGTATGTTAAAACCATGCAAGCACAAGCATTCTCTTTTTCTTAGTTATTGATGTATTAATACAATCTTTTCTTTTGTTTGACCAACCCAAGGTCAAACCAAGCAAGTTGTTGAAAATATTTAAACGTGTTGTTGAAAATAGATTAAATCGTTGGAAATATTTAGGTGACTAGTTTTAATACATTTAATAATATACTTGACAAGTTATTGAACTCTTATTCCTAAATATATTCCCATACCCGAAAAGATTTACAAGATGTTTATGTAACATTTGTAAGTTAAGTGATCTATGCCTATATGCAATGCAAGAACAATTTTGCAATCTTAATGCAAGAAATCTAGCATAAGTTCTAGTTATTCATAATCCGAAAAACTAGCTACAAACGAATAGTGTACATGGCACATGTGCTTAGATATTCAATTAGCTTAATTACAAGTAGCAACGATCATTTAATAATTTTTACTAACTTAAGATATAAAGAAGTGCACATAATCACATAGCATACCACATAAACGTACTTGTCGTAGTTTTGTGTATTAGATACAACAATGTATACTTAGCTCGGTTTTGTTTGAAGACAAATTAGTTTCCTCCCCATTTCAAAAATCAAGTTTAATATTTTTGAAAAGTTAATTACACCATTTTTCAAAGATATACCGACTAGAAATGTCCGACTCGAAAGGAAAAGACAAAATACAAGTTTTACGTTAAAACGAGACTCAACGTTTTGGACAATAAGTAGTATTTTGCCTTTCTGACTAAATTAAGTTTGAAATAAATACTTGGAAGTATTTTTATATGAAAGTAGACTCAATTCTCTTCGAAATGGCGGGTGGCACGACTTCTACGGACTTACGGTTGATTTTATATGATTTTTCAAAGTTTCTGAAAAACTGCCGAATCAGACAGGTGGTCCCCTTAAAATTAAGGGGGCCGCCCAGGAATTAAGGGGGCCGCCCAATCTCATAGTTATTAACCCTATTTGTTAAATTTATTTGCAAATAATTATTACGAAAACGTTAATATTTAGAGAAATTGCAGAAGTTTATAGAGTAATTGGTAAAAGATAGCAAAAGGCGCGCATTCTGGAGCTTAAATGAAGACATTTCGAAGAATATTAATTTAAAGACCAATACGCCGTATCCATCAAGGAAGATACGGCGTATCCGTTCCTGCACTCACCAAAGACCACAGAGGATAAAGCTCAATACGTTTGTATCGAAAGAGACTCATACGTCAGTTACAATGATATGGAATGAATATAAGAATTCTAGAAGAATATCAAGCGTGTCCCTACTCCAAGAAATTCCCCCAATAACCAGTATTCAACTCCTTAGATCTACGCCGTATCGAACTGACTTCCAGACCCTATAAATACAAAACTCAAAAATGAATTTTAAGTGTGCTAAATCATATTCTCGATACCTAAACCATAAAAGTCAATTTTCAGAGGAGAAAAAGAGCAGAAGAGGTCGAGCAACGCTATCAATTCCATAGGAAACAACATGTAATTCCATATACTTTAGTATTCGTTCAGTTTTTGGTATCATTCATTAACTCGGTTAGTTACCTGGCTAACATACTTACTCTTGTGTTTTTAATATGTGACGTTAAAATGGCTAATACTTCTGGGGGAATTACCCATTATTATGAAGATCTAATAGTTTGGGTATTTGTTTCACTTTATTTCTTTGATTATCGTTATAATGCTTGTTATATGTTTTATCAATTTTAGACTTTTTAATGCGCTTTCGTAAGCAATCTATCAATCAAATGAACTAGTGATACGGACGAGAGTAGATCTAGAGTATCTGGGATAGCTCTCAATATAGTAATTCATACATCTAAATAATAGTTACACAAATATTGTCCTTCTCAGCCTGTAATTCTAGATATACGCTTGCGGCTTAAACTAGTTAATGGATCTATTTGCTGAAGGTTTATTATCGTGTAGACTCACTGAGGTGACCCTAGATAATCAACAATTAACGTTTGATTTCCATTTGATAGTTAACAAGTGGACTACTAGTCGCATAAATTCCCATAAGCCGTAAGTGAGTAAAAGTCTCTATGAGCTAAGGGTTTAACGAACACCATTGCTTAATACCTAGATAGATTATAATAAGCAAATAAGGATGCTTTATGCGGATGCTTTAATTATGAAAGAATTAATGTGTCTAGGTTTTAGAATGATGTAACGCCTAAGTCTTAAGAATGATAGCCACCTCGAGAGAAGAAATCTTTGCACTTAATAAACAAACCAACTTTCTAATCGGATTAATAATGGTTAATACAGTTTTATTATATTTTGCTCGACTGCTCTTGTATCTTTTGTCGTTAAATCTAGCTCGCGTGGGTAAAAAGTGCCCTTTAATAGATTGTAGACACCAACCAAACGTGCCAGTCTCACAATGCTGTAAACCCCCATTCCCGTACGAATTAGGGAACTAGGACTGACAAGGTTTAGAATAGATTAGATTAACATAAATTAGATAAACCAAGATATTAATTCATTAATAATTTAACCTCGCTTCAAGTGTTCGACACCTTACTTACCACAAAACACTACCGTCAGGTACACTTCCCGTTAAAGTTTGTTTTTGGTTTTAGTCGGCAAAATAAAAAATTAAAACTTAAATCAAATAAGAATATACACCACCAACGACACATCAAGTTTTTGGCGCCCGCCGGGGATTGAAATATTATATCTTGATTTTATTTATATTTTGTGTTTTAACATTAGATTATACTAACCCATAGATTAGGGTAATTTAGATTAGTGTAATATTATTGTATATTCTTAAATTTCTTTATATTTAAACTTTAATTGTTGCATTGTGTGTATGTGTGTTTAATTGTTTGCGTATCTAATTATTTTCTTAATACACTGTTCTGGTCGATAGCTGAATACGGCGTATCCACTTCCATCGGATACGGCATATCCAGTTCTCTATCCAATACAGCGTATTCACTCAAACCGATTAATACGGCATATCCACTTCCATTGGATACGTTGTATTGATTATCTGGAACAAAAGCTGAAATCTTGGTTTTCCTATTTGATTTTTCATGCTAAATTTTTCTATCTTTCTTCAGAGCAAATCCTACTGATTGTTTATCCCTTATTTCTGGTAGTGCACGACAAGGAGTTCTACGAACGAACTATTTACACCTTACAAAGAAACTAAATGAGAATTTTGATCATCGAGGAGACACTTCAAGACTCTAAGTCTTAACGAATTAAGATCGCCTGATTTCAATCTACTTTCTGACCAAGAATACTCAGAGGAAGAAGAAGCGGAAGCAATGGCGGAAACCATGGAGCAATACATGAGCAAGACCAGAATGAACTATGGATCGGGAGTTTCTAGGCCTATGATTGAGGAAAAGGATAGTTTTGAACTGAAAGGCCAATTTCTTAAGGATGTTCGAGAAAACATGTTTAGCGGTTCGGATAGTGAGGACACAAATGAACACATTGAGAAAGGTCTAGAAATCGTTAACTTATTCCACGTTCCTAACATCATTGTGGATCAACTAATGCTCTGAGTCTTCCCTATATCCTTAACTGGATCCGCAAGTCGTTGGCTAAGAAACGAACCAACTGGTTCAATCAAAACTTGGGAAGATCTTAAAACTAAGTTTTTAAACAAATATTGCTCACCTGGTTGAACTGCGAAGAAAATGGAGGAAATCAACAACTTTCAGCAAGAGCCGGATGAAACCCTTTAGAAAGCATGGGAGTGCTTTAAAGAACTCTTGATGAAGTGTCCCCTCAACACAATTGACTGAGATGCATTGAGGTAATTTTAATTTGTTCTAAAATGAGGGATTAGATATTCCAACCCAACAAATCCTTACCAAGAGGTGTCATCGCAACCATGACAGAGGCCAATGCCAAAACGGCCATCCAAGAAATGGCAGAATACTCCTCAAAAATGGCATAAAAAGAAAATCTATGAGGAATAAGTACTAAGACATTTGACGTCTTAGTCTGCTATACCAAGAACAATTAACAATCAAAGGAGAGATATCAAGAAGGTAAATGAAAATTTTATGCTGCTAGATATGATGTAACAAATGCAAAGGACCCTATTACACCAAAGATTACCCACTAAAAAGAAGGAATAACACTCGAAAAGCTTACTACATGCAATTTGTGTTGACATTCAAGGAGGGTGATATAGAGCACCACTCCCGGGGTACATCAAAGGATCAACTCAAATCCTATATGTACCAAGAACGAAGGCAATAAGAGAAGATACCCTGAAGTAAATTCATGAAGAGAACATGCAAGATACATAAAGAAAATTCTAATTTGATCAAAGAAATCCGAGCTACGACAGATGCTGCCATAAGGAACCAAGGAGCATCGATCAAAACTTTAGAGATACAAATTGTAAAAATGAGCAAGGTACTACAGGAAAGAGGATTTGGAAGACTACCAAGCTCACAGTATTAAAAAAAAAAAAAAAAAATACTAAAACAAACCTGAGAGATCAAGTCAAGTTGATTTCTACCACTTTCGAAGCTGATTCACACACGATATGCCATATTGGATCTCCCCAATACGCCGTATCCACTAGACAGAACAGTAATCTTGTGTACAAGTCAGGACAAACGACGGTTCCTTTTCCAAGTCGTTTAGATAATCATTACTGTGAAGAAGAGAAGAGGGGATCTATGGACCAAAATTCACAAAAGCTTATGGAGCTTCACATATCAATCACTCCATACCCCGAAAGGAAAAAGACCTAAGGAATTTTCACCTTTTACACTTGCTTTATTAATTATGTTTGCTTTGATAATGCCCTGTTTGACCTAGAGAGCTAGTGCGTCTAGTGTACAAATGCGCCTCTTGAAACCAAGGCTGTAACTTAGCCAATTTGGTGAATTAGCTCACACTAGGTGAGCAGTTAAATTGGCGGAATAGGATTGTGAAAAATCCAAAATGAATAGCTGAAAATTACAAGTAGGGACTTGTTAATTTACCTCCCCATAGACTTTATAATTCTTGAATGCCCGAGGATATACAAAGTGCCCTTGTCCTCGAAAGGACCATTTTTGAGTCTATCGTCCCGGTCAAAGAATGATGATAACAGAAAGAAAGATACTTTAAGTGGTCGGGGAAGAAAGATTAATTTCAAAAGTGTTAAACCATCAAGTAGTTTAATTAGTGGGTCTAATATGAAAAGTTTGAGAGAAAGAAAGAAAGCTAATTAAAATCTAGGCTTATAGTGAGAGACTTTGGTGTTAAAATCGATCATTAGACCCTTATCTTGGTAAGAATACAATGAATTAAATGAACTAACTGAGACCAATTGACACTTACGGAGAAATCAGAGATGTCTTGGGCTGCCCACCATTAAGGAAGTAGGTAAATGAGGAATTACAGAACTAGCGTGGAAGGAATGCACATTATATGGATTGATGAGTTTACCCTAGTTATGCTACGAATATAAGAAGATCCATTTAGAATGTGTCACCACCTTAAGCTTTTCTGCATAATAGGATTTGAATTCACTCACCTAACTTTTTCCCATTAATGGTGTCCAATGTGAAGTCCAAAAAGTTCATACCTCTATAAAAATTAGGTAAAGAAAAGAAGGTGGCTGAACAACAGGGAATAATGTTGTAGGAGCCGTAAAGATATGTGCCTAAATTTGTATGAAACTTTATTCCGTTGTGTCTGACTTTGCAGTTTTAGAAAATATGGATGCTTATCGTGATGAAGGAATAGGCGATGTTATTATTGGCGAACCATTCTTAAGAGAAGTCGGAATTAAAGCAAAACGGTTCGAAGGGATAATTACCCTTTACAAAAATGATGATGAAGCAACTTACCAAATGGTGTGATCACATCCGAGGTTTAAAAACCACACTAATGAGCAATGCAACAAGATCCCACCATTACTGAAGGTAAGTGAAAAAGATGAGAAGAATGGAATTTTGCATGCATACCAAAAGCTTAAGGGGTTCTACAAAGGAGTTTTGAATCTAGGACCCGAATACATTCGAAATGCGAAGACGGAAGAATGGCTCACACGTAAGAACATTAGCGTGCATGAGATGGAATAAGACAAGAAGCTAAAGAAAAGTCTAACTTAAAGACTTCGTTGTAAACAAAAGTGCTTCCCGGGAGACAACCCAGAATGTTATTTAATTTTGTTATCGAGTATGTCTTCCCAGACATCAATACGACGTATCAGCTCCATACCATACATCGTATTGATTATCTGGACCTTATCAGTCTTTATTTTTATTGCACTTTAAAAATATTATTGTCAGATTTTGAATACGGCGTATTCATTCATCTGATACGCCGTATCCACCAGACTGACCCGTAATTATTTTGTTTAGTTAGTATTAAATTAACCGTAGTACCAAGATATGAGATACACATGTTCTTCTTATAATATCTACAGGACCACTGTGAAAGAAATATCGAAACTATTGGTGGAGAAATTAAAATCTAGAGACTGAAGTGTTTCAAATAAAAGTAACGAGACTTAAAACTTCAAGGCGGCTGTTCACACAAATTTTTGCTCCATAAAAGCAACTTAGGAGAATACACCCGAGCAATTATCAGGAAAGTTTCTCATCTAATTCCATTTTAAATTCTCGTATTTAAATGTTCAATATATAATATATATATAATAAGATAGATGTAAATATATAATATATATACAACAGTACTTGTATGAATTCAAGCGGGGATGGTGAATTAGAAATTTTATTATCCTAAATTTCACACTAAAATGCTAAATTATGTTCAAATTTAAAAAATAATCAAGCATAACTTTTGCGAAATTACATGTTACATAACTACGCTACACAAAAACCCATGTTAGATATTGTGAGGAATCAGCCATTTTTCGTTCCAATGTTTACCTAAAATCCTACAAAATATGTGAGTGTGACAGTGATGTTGTAAACTTTAGAACTTGGCTGGTATATCACTCAGACCAGAAATGATACGTACAATGATTTAGATGGAGTAACTTGTTTAAATTGGTAAATTTTAGGATTACACCCAAATCGCCTTTACATGTTGCTTATTAACTAACTACACCGGTTAGTTAACCTCCCGTTTAAACCCTTTTCCACTCTCATATTTAGAGTGATGATCCACTAGAACAACCCGTAGAGCCAATCCTTTAGGAATTTACACCAACTATTTGTTTCGTTACACCCTTACACCTTAACCTACCCTGTTAGATTAAGTTTAATTTTTATATGTTCATGCTTACAAAAATAGTCATATCTTTCAAACCATAAATGGCATGCTTATAAAATTTACATTCCTAGTTTCATTTTTAAATATACATTATAAATCATAAGTCATTTTTATACTTATTTTAAATAAATATATAATTAAGGTCACTTCATCCACTACAAAGTGTTCAAGTTGGCATTTTTGGCTAAAATTCACTTCACCATTTTTGATGCCCAATTTCCAAACCATAATAGAAATATTGTTGAACAATCCAATTGGTGAATATCCTACATGAATATTATCTAGGTCCCTCAAAGTAATAGGTTTTTGAACCAAATCAGTCTTAATCAGATGTTTTATACGAGATGTCCAGCAAGGTCAATTTGATGTCCGTTTGGTAAAAGGGTCAAAACTTTGTCAATTTTTCTTTCCATTGAGTATCCAATGAGCCACATTATCATCATTTAATTCTCTACAACCTAGGTAAATCAAATCAAGTCTAATACTTATGTAAAAATCCAAAACTTACTATTTACAACAGCACTAAATTTCTAATGAGTTCTAGCAATGATTTTAGTGTTTGATTTAGTCATTTTCAAACCCTAGATCTACACATGCATGCCAACTTTTTATTTCTTGATCATCAAAATACAAATACAAATAACATATACATTTGAATGAAAATAATACAAGAATAACAAAATCAGTAATATATTTATACACACAAAAAGATGTAAAGAAGATATCCCCAAAACAAAATGACTCCTTCACACCAAGTCTTGAATCTTTACCCAAATGTTTTTGACACCACCTTATTATGACACAAATGACTCCATAAAATCTTCAATGACTTCAGCCCCAAAATGTGGTGTAAAACCTTATTTAACTTCTTTTAAATTCATCTTCAAACATGTAAGGAAATATTTTTAGGGTAACTTCTTAGTTGGTGTACTATATTTTTGATCTTATAATTTTTGTATGAAAATGGGTGTTGTGAGTGGTAGTAGTGTGCCAGGCTAGGGAGGAGAAAAATCAAAGAATGGTGTAAAACTTAGGATTGAGACTAGAAGAAATGAGCCAAACCTTGGTTATTATATAATCAAGACATGCAAGGGATATGGACACTTGATCCTTAATTCCCTTGCACCCCCTCATTCCCACGCCACCTATAGGAGTATGTGGCGAAAGATTTTGAGTTGAAATTTTGTAACAATGGATGTTTATGTATAAATTTTAAGATAGGTAGTAGTTTTGAGGCTAACGGTGTAACTTGTAAATTAAACGAAAGTTAAGCCAAACCACGTAAGTAAAACCGCACAAGATAAAAATATTTCAACGAAAATCGAGTTACTTTTCTAAAAATTTCGTTTACGTACGGTACTAACGAACAATAATTAAAACAATGTTCTTAATAATTTATACGTAAGGTACGAAAAAAATTGCACGCAATAACGAAAAAATAATAAAAACGAATGAAATAAACAAAAAATCTTCTACTGCATTTATGAAATATAAACGTCGATGCTTAACGTATGGGATTCGCCGTCGTTCTTGTAAACCGTCGCGTTACATTATCAATTGTAAGCCCCAGATTTTCTTCTTTTTAGTCGTGAGTCCATATTTCAACATAACATGAAAATTATAATTAATACTCGTAGAATAAAATAAACGACAATTAAATTGGGACCGGATGTCACAACATTTCCCCCTAAAAAAAGGGATCTTCGTACCTCGAATATCCAATATCATCTTGTTGCTCATCTTGTGTAAAATCGAAGAAGATGAGGGTATTTTCTTCCCACATCTGGTCCTCCATTCCCAAGTGTATTCCGGTCCACGACTCGAGTTCCATCAAACTTTCACTAAAGGATATCCACCATTACTTAAGTGTGTTCACTTCACTATCCATCAATTCAATGGGGTACTTCATTGAAATGCACCTTCTCGTACGAACCCTTACATCGTCAAAAGAATGATTAAGGTACTTCATCGATAGACACTTCTAAAGTTTGAGACATGAAAGATTATGTATTCTTGCAGCACTCGGGTAATTCCAGTTTTAAATTCCCCCGTACCTATTCTTGATACAAAATCTGACTGGTCCAATATAACGGGGACTTAATTTCCCACGTTTTCCAAATCGAACAACACCTTTCCACGGTGATACTTTCAGCATAACTTTTATCACCCACTTCGAACTCCAAAGGTTTACGTCTCACATCCGCAAAACTTTTTTGTCTACTACGAGCAGCCAATAATTGATTCTTGATTTGCACAATCATCTCTGTCATTTCGCGAATCATTTCTGCTCCCGTGAGTTGGGCATCTCCAACCTCACTCTAACATACAGGCGATCTATATTACCTTCTGTATAGAGCTTCAAAAGGTGCGACTTTAATGCTAGCGTGATAACTATTATTGTATGAGAATTCAGCCAAAGGTAAGTGCTTATCCCAGCCACTACCAAAGTTAATTACGCAAGAACGCAACATGTCTTCTAATGCATGTATTGTTCTTTCACTCTGACGATCAGTTTTAGGATGGTAATCAGTGCTCATATCTAAATTTGTCCCCAATGATTTTTGAAGAGATCTCCAAAACCTTGATGCAAAACGCAGGTCTCGGTCCGAAATAATCAACACGGGCACCCCGTGCCTACAAATAATCTCCTTCAAATACAATCGAGTAAGCTTCTCCATTTTATACTTCTCATTCATTGGAATAAAGTGAGCAGATTTAGTCAATCGGTCAACAATGACCCAAATTAAATCATATCCAGATGGTGTTCTTGGAAGCTTTGTAATGAAGTCCATTGTAATTCTCTCCTATTTCCATACAGGAATTTCCGGTTGCTGAAGTAATACTGATGGCTTTTGGTGTTCAGCCTTGACTTTAGCACATGTCAAGCACTTACTAACATATGTCGCAATGTCAGTTTTCATATTCGGCCACCAGTATAACTTCCTCAAATCGTGGTACATTTTATCTGATCCAGGATGAATGGAATATTTTGATTTATGAGATTCTGACATGATTAGGCCTCTCAATCCTCCAAATAATGGTAACCATACTCGTCCTTTTAGACATTTCGTACCATCGGATCTAACATCAAATGGCTCCCCTTCGCCACAAAATCCTTCGGCACCAATATTTTCCTCCTTGCACGCTTCAACTTGTGCATTTCGAATTTGTTCGGGTAAATTGTTATGTACCGTCACCACTAAACACGCACTCGAATCGGTTCCTTATCCTTCCTGCTCAACGCATCATCGACAACATTTTCCTTTCAAGGGTGATAACGAATAACACAATCATAATCACTCAGAAGTTCAATCCATCGACGCTCCCTCATATTTAGCTCTTTCTGATCCAATATATATTGTAGGCTTTTATGATCGGTGTATACCGTACACTTAGTGCCGTACAAATAATGTCTCCATAGTCGAAGAGCAAAAACTATCGCTCCTAATTCCATGTCATGGGTCGTATAATTTTCTTCATTCTTTCTAAGTTGCCTAGAGGCGTACGCAATCACCTTTTCTCGTTGCATCAACACAGCTCCAAATCCTTTAAAGGACGCATCGCAATACACAACAAAGTCTTCGCTTCCTTCAGGTAGTGATAATATTGGCGCACTACACAATTTCAGCTTCAATGTTTGAAATGCCTCCTATTCGTCGTCGCCCCACACATACGGCTTATTTTTCTAAGTGAGTTTAGTTAATGGTTTGGATATTAGAGAAAACTCCTTAATAAACCTTCAATAATAACCTGCCAAACCCAAAAATTGTCTCACTTCCGTTGGTGTAGTCGGTGCAGCCCAATTTTTAATGGCTTCGCTCTTCGCAGGATCAACATGAACTCCACTACTATCAATTACATGGCCAAGGAATTGCACGGAATCAAGCCAAATATCACACTTTGAAAACTTAGCGTACAACTTTTCGCTCCTTAGCAAATTCAAGATAGTCTTCAAATGTTCACCATGTTCTTCTTTATTTTTGGAATAAATCAGAATGTCATCAATGAATACGATTATGAACTTATCAAGATACAGCTTGCACACGCGATTCATCAAATCCATGAATACTGCAGGCGCATTAGTTAGTCCAAAAGGCATTACCTAAAACTTATAATTTCCATAACGAGTTCTAAACGCTGTGATTGGAATGTCTTCCTTACGGATACGAAGTTGATGATAACCATACCGTAGATCAATCTTTAAATAAACATTAGAACCTTGCAGCTGATCAAATAAATCATCAATCCTCGGTAATGGATATCGATTCTTGATCGTCAACTTGTTCAGTTCTCGGTAATCAATGCACATTCGGAATGATCCATCCTTCTTTTTCACGAACAATACCGGAGCTCACTACGGTGGCGAGCTCGGTCGAATAAAACCTTTCTCCGACAACTCTTGTAGTTGCTTGGATAACTCCTTCATTTCAGAGGGTGCTAAACGATATGGCGCACGCGCCACAGGTGTAGTACCGGGCATAAGATCAATACGGAATTCAACTTGCCTGGGTGGTGGAAGTCCAGGTAATTCATCAGGAAATACCTCGGGAAAATCTCGGATAACAGGAACATCTTCTTATCGCTTCTCCTTCGATTCTTGTTTAGTTACTTGAGCTAAGAATAGCTCACAACCCTTCCCGATATACTTTTGAGCCTTAATGCAAGAAACGATCTTTAATCGAGAATTATTTCTATTGCCTTCGATCACCAGCGTCTTACCTTCCAGGGGAATCCTAACCTTTTTCTCTCCACACAAAATAGCAGCATCATATCATGATAACCAATCCATCCCAATAATGATATCAAAACTTCCTAGTTCTATTACCATTAAATCGATTGGAAAAGAACGGTTTAAAAGATTAAGTGTACATCTTATTAATACATTATTGGTACTTACTACTTTTCCATTGGCCAATTCGACTTCATAGCTAGTATCTAACTCAACTGGTTCAATATCAATAAGGGTACTAAAATTTATAGACACAAAACTTTTATCGGCACCCAAATCAAATAAAGCAGTAGCATATCGATTATTGAGTAAGAATGTACCAGTAACGACATTCGGATCTTGCTGAGCATCCACAGCTCCCAACTTGTAAACAGCTCTATGGTTATTTCCTCCTTGTCCATTCTTTTTCAACTTAGGGAAATCTCTCTTTCGGTGACCCTTTTCATTGCAATTAAAACAAGTCACATCCTTTCTGTTGAGGCTCCAACAAGCAGCAGTCTTGTGCCCCAACTTACCACACTTACCACATTTCCAACAATCCCCACCATGCTTCTTATTTTTTCATTTTGGACAAACTTCGTTGTCATTTGGTGCAGCATTGGTTATAGCTCCAGTGTTAGCCCTTCTTTGGTTTTGTCGACGATTGTAATCACGTCGATTGTCACCACGACCACCATAATCTCCTTCACCTTTCCTCTTGTCACCTTCAAAAACCTCATCAGTCTTGTCTTGTATTATTTATCCCATGAGTTGGTAAGCCATACAGACAACTTCATCAATACCAGCAGGCCTTGATGATGTCACATCACCACGTATATTCTTCGACAACCCACAAATATACTTCTCCACCTTCACCTGTTCAGGCTCTACCATTCTAGGACACAATAAGGCCAATTCAAGGAATCGGTTTGTATACCCATCAATATCAGTCCCTTTTAACTTCAAGTTGTATAATTCTTGCTCCAGCCTTTGCAACACACTTCGAGGACAAAATTCCTCGGTCATCTACTTTCTCACCTCAGTCTATGGAATACCATTAGCAGAATTAATACCCATGGAAGCAATCCTTCCATTCTACCAAGTCAATGCGTGGCCTTGGAGAGTAGCAGTTGCAAATTTCACCTTATCTCTTTCCTTGCAATCACTGATTCGAAACACAGATTCTAGTTTCTTAAACCACTGACATAATCCCACGGCACCTTCGGTGCCTTTAAAAGGTTATGGGTCACACTTCATGAATGTTACATAAGTACACCTAGTAATTTCGGGCGCTGCTAGTCCGGCACTACCGGCTCTAGCACCACCGGCTCCAGCACCACCGGCTCCAGCACCACCGGCTTCAGTACCACCGGCTACAGCACCACCAGCTTCATCGCCACTGGCTCCGCGGTTCATATTTGCCATAAATTCAGCCATATATGTGGCAACTTGTTCCCTAATAACCTTGCGTATATGTGCCTCAGACATTGCTTTTGGCGGCATGATCCTGTTACAACACAAATCAAATCATAATGAGTATTCATTCGATGATTGTATTAAGCAAAGGAACAATTTAAATGAAAACAAGAAAAGAAAGGTAACAACAACACAACATAGGATTAGAACCAAAAGATAGTCATTTCATTAATCACAAACAAGTTACAAGTTGCATTGTCATACATTACATGTCACCATCTAATGCTATACAACTCCAAAAGATTAGTTCTACTAACTGACATCGCAGTTTAGTTAGTGATTTACAAAAGATACTACTAATGATAAGCTAATCTACTAAGAGTTACTAGGTGGTCCACGTGGCTCGAAAGGTCCCTCGGTCCCATCAGAAGTAGAGTTCTTTGATTTCTTTCTCGGACGCTCGGTATCCTCATTATCAAATGGTGGCTTCGGAACAGCCCCAATACGAACCATATCCAAGTAGAACATCTTATTCCACACTCGGGACTCATGGAACCTCCTCTCAGCAATATCACACTCCATACAAGCCAACGCCAACTTAGTCTCAGTCTCAGCCAATCTTTTCTTCAATGTGGCATTCTCCCCGTTCTCCAATACCGACACCCTCTCGAGAACATTACCCAAAGCACGCTCGACATTTTCCAAATCATGATTAAGTAACTCTCTTTCTTTTTCCCTGATTTTATTCTTGGATTTGAGAAGATCAATCTCAGTTTGGTTTGTACTCAACTCAGCCTTCGTAAGTCTAGCTCGTGCATGGGACGTCTCTAAATCATGTCTCAAAGCCCAAGGTGCCAATCCACCAAGATATAATGAGTCACAAGCAGAAGATGACTCTCCTACCTCATATAAGCCCCTCGGAAAGTCACGAATAGCATAAGGCTTTTGGGTAGAAGTCCCAACAGTAGCCTCGGGTGCAACATCAATCTCGGGTGCAACATCAACCTCGGGTGCAACATCAACCTCGGGTGCAACATCACTCTCCTCGTCCTCTGACTTAGAATCGAATGACACATCTCCAGATGGCGGGGTTTTGTCACCCTCCACCTCATAAGGAAATATCAACTCAGCATCATCCTCGAGCTCAATATCAACATCTTCCTCGGGATCTTCTTCAGGATCTTCTTCAGGATCCTCATTGTCATAATTAACCAAATCAAAATCATCGGAAATGTTAACCATTTCGTTGGGATCATGGATATCCGCAACTTGGTTCAGCTCGGGAACAACTGGGTTCGCTTTAGGAATAGCTTCGTTCGGCTTGTTAAGGTGATTATGGTTCTCCATGACAATCTGCATCGTATAAATATCTCGTATTAGTATTAAAATAATTACATAATTAACATTTATATTCAAA
>BQNB010054205.1:8839-39648 GCA_026074375.1 Tanacetum coccineum | reverse complement strand
TTGATCGATCGGTGGTAGAAAGAAATTGTGTTTGGTTACGTGATTGTTGAGTCTTGAATTAAAACTACACGGGATTTTACAATTCTTGACAAAACCGGGAAGACAAGTGTTTGTTTCACGGGATTTTACAAGTCAAAGAAATAACCGTATAATTTAAAATTGAGTTTGTTAAGTTTAAACTAAATTTGTTTTTCACTGGTTCGGTCCTGTCGTTCGATCCTCTAGTTCGATCCTAACGTTCGATCCTCTAGTTCGATCCTATCGTTCGATCCTCTAGTTCGATCCTATCGTTCGATCCTCTAGTTCGATCCTATCGTTCGATCCTCTAGTTCGATCCTATCGTTCGATCCTCTAGTTCGATCCTATCGTTCGGTCCTTTCGTTCGGTCCAAACTAGTGAAAAACTCGTTCGATTGACACTGATGAAGCTCGTTCGATTCTAACTAGTGAAAAACTCGTTCGGTTCTAACTAGAAGCTACTCGTTCGATTGAGACTGAAGAAGCTCGTTCGGTTCAACCTATGCAACAGCTCGTTCGATTATCTTGTTCGGTCCTCTAGTTCGATTCCCTTGTTCGATTCACTAGTTCGATTCTAACTATTACGAAACCCAAATTTTCAAAACTCAAAAAAACACGATTTTTAATGGTTTTTAGCAAAAATTCTTGTACAACTAGTATTACTAACCCTATAGGAACAATAAAAATGAAAACTTTAAGGTTTTTAAGCCAAAAAATTTTAATCACTAATTTGCTCTTTGTAAAGGTTTTGAACACAAATCAAACACAAAAATCTAAACACACCACTCCATGGCTCTGATACCAATTGAAGAATACTAGTAATCTTAAGATCAAGCAAGAACAATAGTGAGATGTGGGTTGGGATGTTAGAGAAAACTTGGATGGAATAATGGATGAATGTATTATGAAATGTATGGAAAATGGAACAACCAACCCTCTCCAAGGCTAGGAGAGGGTGTATATATACTACAATGGCCGGCCATGGGCTGGAGTTGGGCCTCCCATGGGCCTTGGGCCGGACTAGATTACTAATCTAATCCTTATACTAACTACGAGCTAAGACTTGTTACAACTTTGGAAGTGACCGACACTTTTCGTGTTTCCAACAGATGGCTTATTCCATCCAGCCTTAGCTTGTTTTACTTTTAATTAAGTGTTTATATTGTTTAAGCAAGAATTATACTATAAGTCGGGATGATCTTATTTAAGAATAACTTGATGAAATCAGATTATCAATTTGATTTCATTTTATATATCCCTCTTTTAGTTCATGTTAATTGCATAAAACAAGTGTTTTCTTTTGCGCTTAATAAATACAGACATAACCCGACCCGTTTTGAATTATTCAACAAAATTTCAACCCGTTATCGAATTATTCTTATTGCTCGTTGCCCCCTTCGATTAGAAATCCTGGCTCCGCCACTGCATCCATGGTTCCCATGAATCTTGTGAAATAGTCATCAGGATCTGATAAACCATCGTATGTCTTTAGGTTCTTCGGTACTTTAAGTCCGTCCGACATGTCATAGTCTCTTATCCGTTTAGTGAATGGGGATGTCACTAGATCCCGCACGTTCTTTTCGGCTTATTTTAACACAAAAGGTATGTCGTAAATAATATTTTTGCTTGTGTCTTTTTGCTTCGTTGAGCCTTCAATTATTAGGACCGTCATCTTGAGTCTTTCTTGGTCTTCTACCACATTTTTTTCATTTATCATGTTATTTGCTCTACTCGCTACTTCTTTGAAGGTAGATTGTTGGATTAAAAGCCTCTTGATGCTATTTGGAGGTTAATATTGCTAAGGTTAGAGTTACTGTTGTTAAGCAATCTTAGTACTGCTCAGTAATCTTAGTGAAAAAATATTCTAAGTAGTTAATGCTGCTAGTTACTACTGCTAGTATATATTACTACTGTTAGTGTAACTTAGTTACTACTGCTAGTGTAACTTAGTACTGCTAGAGTAAAGTTAGTACTACTGGTGAAGAATGAAGAAAAATATTCTAAGTATTACTACTGCTTGTACACAGTTAATGCTGTTGGTGTATAAGTTACTGCTGCTAGTTCAGAGTTAATGCTGCTGGTACAATTTACAACTGCTGAAAAGATTAAGACTGCTGAGAAAGGATAATGACAGAGAAGAGATAAAGATTACTTATGAGATATGTATGAGATATTTATGTAAAAGATACATATAAGTTATTTGTTTAGAAGATCATGATAACTTAGGAAAATATTGTAATCCCATTAGGACTCCTTGGTGTATAAAAGGAGGTCTTAGGGCATAGAGATTGATATATCTTTAATTGTTTTATCAATCTAGAAATCATTTTGTTTTGATATTAGTAGCTTCAAGGTTTTGTAAACCCTAACACTATTAAGAGTGTTCGTATTATATTGAGGTTGAAAGTTTGGTAAACTGTTTTGTTATTGATCTTGTTCATTACTGTTTCATTGAAATTCTTCTTAGTATCATTGACTAGATTCCGCATAGTCTTTGATATTCATAATCAAAGTTTCTACTATAGTTGTGTTGGATTTATCTTGCATAACTAAACATTACAAAACTTAAGGAATTCAAGATATATTATATTGGGATCAACAAGTGGTATCAAAGCTTGTCAGAAGCTTTGAATAAGAAGAAACTTTACTACACACAAGATCTACTTTTTCAAAAAGCAATAGATACTCAATCTACTCAAACCATCAAGCTACCCATACTCCAACCTGGTGGGTATGATCTCTGGAAGATGAGGATGGAGCAGTACCTACAGTGCATTGATTACACTCTATGGGAGATCATAGAAAATGGTAATGCACCCATAGTAACAAAAACTGTTAATCGTAAGGAGACTGTTATTCCTCCTACAAGTGTTGAAGAGAAGGCAAAAAGAAAGGTAGAGTTGAAGGCAAGAAGCACTTTGTTGATGGCCTTATCTAATGAGCATCAATTAAAGTTCAACTCCTACAAGGATGCTAAGACACTGATGCAGGCTATTGAGAACAGATTTGAAGGTAATGCTGCTACAAAGAAAACTCAGAAAAATCTTCTGAAGCAGCAATATAAAAACTTTGCTGCATCCAGCATAGAAGTGATTGAGCAAACCTATGAAAGGCTTCAAAAGCTAATTAGTCAACTGAAGATGCATGGTGAAGTTATCTCTCAAGAAGACATCAATCAGAAGTTTTTAAGAAGTTTGTCACAAGAATGGACTATGCATACTATTGTGTGGAGGAACAAACCAGAGATTGAGACATTGAGTTTGGATGACCTCCTTAACAACCTGAAGGCTTATGAATCAGAGGTCAAGAGGGGCATCTAGCTCAACCACAAACTCACACAATGTAGCCTTTCTGTCCTCTAGTAGCACTAACAGTGCAACTAAAGCAGTTAGTACTGCTCAGGGTGTTAATACTGCTAGCACTCAGGGTGCTGCTGATAGATCAACAACTGTTGAAAATTTAAGTGATGCTGTGATTTAGGGGTGAGCAAAAGAAACCGAAAAAATCAAAACCGAACCGAAAACCAAAAAAACCAAACCGAAAAAACCGACCGAAACTAGAAACCGATGGTTCAGTTTTTAATTTTTCAAAAACCGAAAAATTTTGGCTCGATTTCGGTTTTTGTCCAAAAACCAAACCGAACCGAACCAAACCAATTTTATAATAATATATAATTAATGTAATATAAATAAATAAATAATAAATCAAAATTTTAAATTTATTTTTATTTTATGGATGAAATTATAATATATGTATTATGTTAATGTTTATATATGTGTTTGTCCCGTATATGTGTTTACTGACCATATAAATCGTTACATATATGACAATGATCATACTATGTGTATTTTCACATCCACGTGTATTTCTCTCATTTATATGTGTATAGTTGTATAATTTTGTGTAAACATTATTAGGCTAATATTGATAATTTTTTTTATTAAAATAACCAATTTTCTATGTAAAACAAGTTTATTAATATAAATTACCACAACCAAATATAAACGGTTTGAAACCGAAAAACCGAACCGCAAAAACCGAGAAACCGAAAAAACCAAACCGCCAAAAACCGAGCGGTTTCGGTTTTTGGTTTTATAAAAACCGTATATTTTAGTTCGGTTTTGGTTTTAACCAAAAACCGACCCAAACCAAACTGTGCACACCCCTACTATGATTTATTCCTTCTTTGCTAGCCAACCAAGTATTCCACAGCTTGATAATGAAGATCTACAACAAATCCATCCTGATGATCTAGAAGAGATGAACTTGAGGTGAAACATTGCTATGCTGACTATGAGGGCAAGAAGATTTCTTAAGAATACTAGAAGGAAGCTGGACATGGCCAACAAAGAAAGAATTGGGTTTGACAAGTCCAAGGTGGAGTGTTTCAACTGCCACAAAATGGGATACTTTGCAAGAGAGTGCAAGGTACCCAGGAATCAAGACAACAGGAACAGGGAGCCTACCAGAAGGACTGTGACAGTTGAGGAAACTACTTCAAATGCCTTAGTGTCTCTGTGTGATGGCTTTGGCTATGATTGGAGTGACCAAGCAGAAGAATGTCCAATCAATTTTGCTCTTGTGGCTTATTCTTTAACAAGTTCAAGTTCTTCCACAAACTCTGAGGTATCTAAACTCAAAATTGTTGTTCATCTTTGTTTAGAATGAGTAAAAGATCTGAAAAAGAACAAAATCACAAAATAAACAATTAGTTAAAGACTGAAGAACATCTAGAGATAAATGTTTAGTCTTTTATAAAACTGTTTTAGAATCTGTAAGAAGCATAGCTGGTAGTCCTTAAGAAAAAGAGGTCTGTTGTATGAGGAAGATATTAAACATATTAAAAACGTTAAATCTTATTAAGAGATTTAAATATTACAGAGCTAAAAAGGAATGTTTATAAATTGGCTGACAAAAGAAAAAAGATAAGGTTCACTTTTAACAGAATAAAATTTGAAAATTCATCAAAAAGCCTAAGTAAACTTCTAGACAGTCAGATAATGGATAAGTGTAAAACAGGATTAGGATATAATGTTGTCCCACCTCCTTATACTGGAAATTTTATGCCACCAAAACCTAATTTAGTTTATCCTAGTCTAGATGATTTTATTGATGTGAATGAGTCTGTTAGTGAGCCTGTAGTTGAAAAGCCTACTGTTGAGACTAATGAACCTAAGACTGCTAGGAAAGAAAATGGAGCCCTAATTATTGAGGATTAGGTATCTAAAAGTGAGGAAGACGATGAGCTTAAGTTTCAAACAGCTAAGCCTAATTTAACTAAAATTGAGTTTGTTAAACCTAAAACTAATAGGAAACCTGTTGAGCAAATTAGGCAAGACACATACAGAAGTCCTAGGGGAAACAAGAGAAACTGGAACCAACAGATGTCTAAAAAATTAGGGAATAATTTTGAGATGTTCAAAAAGGCTTGTCATGTGTGTGGTAGTTTTGATCATTTGAAGAATGATTGCAAAAACTGGTATAATAATGGAAGATTTGCAAAACTAGTTTGGACCAATGTTTAAAGGGTGAACGAACAGAATTTTTCTAAAACAACTCACCCCAGTCAAAAAAGAAACATGGTTCCAAGAACAGTCTTAACTAGGTCTGGCCCAATTTCACTTAATACTGCTAGACCAGTTAATACTGTTCAACCAAGAACAACAGTTAATTGTGCAGGACCCATGAAAAATGTTATTAATAATGTATATTCAACTGCTAGAAGGCCTTTTAACAAAATAACATCAGCTAATAACAGTAATTTCACTAAAAAGTTAATACTGTTAAGGGAACTAGGGATAATATTGCTAGGCCAAAAGCAGTTCTTAGTGCTGTTAAGGGAAACAAAGGAAATGCTGTTAAGGCCTCAGCATGTTGGGTTTGGAGACCAAAGCACAACTTTTTAGATCATGTCTCCAGAAACAATGGTGCATCAATGTCCTTTAAAAGATTTGACTATATTGATGGACAAGGCATATCCAAGTCAGTAATGGCTTGGATCCCCAAAAAGAAAACTAATATCCTACATGATATGTTAGTTCAAACCACAACAAAGATTTGAAAGGATAAAGAGTGATTGATAGTGGAATGCTCTAGGCACAGACAGGAAACAGATCCTGCATTACAGATTATTAATAAATTGATGGAGGAATAGTTTCCTTTAAGAGGTATTCCAAAGGGATAGAAAATTACTAGGAAAGGTAAAATAGAGAAACTGTAAATGGATTTGAAGAGTTATTTTGTAAAGGAACTAAAGTTTAATCTCTTCAGTGTCTCATAAATGTGTGATAAGAAGAATAATATTCTTTTTACCAATACTGAATGTGTTGTTCTATCTCCAGACTTTAAGCTAACTGATGAAAGTCATGTTTTGCTTAAAGTTCCTAGAAAGGATAACATGTACAATGTTGATTTAAAGAATGTTGTTTCTCAAGGAGGTCTCACTTGTCTCTTTGCAAAAGCCACACCAGATGAATCTAATCTTTAGCATAAGAGGCTTGGACATGTAAATTTCAAAACTATAAATAAATTAGTTAAGGGAAACCTTGTAAGAGGTTTACCTTCAAAAGTTTTTGAAATTAATCAAACTTGTGTTACTTGTTAGAAGAGAAAGCAACACAGAGCTTCTTGTAAGACCAAAACAGTCAGTTCAATCAGCCAACCATTACAAATGTTGCACATGGATTTGTTTGGCCAAACATTTGTAAAGAGTTTAATGAAAAAGATGTACTGCCTAGTTGTCAGAGATGATTTTAGTAGGTTTAGTTGGGTTTTCTTTTTAGCCTCTAAGGATGAAACTAGTGAAATCCTTAAAACATTTATAACAGGCATAGAAAATCTAATAGACCTTAGGGTAAAAGTGATTAGATATGACAATGGGACTGAATTCAAGAATAGAGTCATGAATCAATTCTGTAAAATGAAGGGTATTAAGAGGAAATTTAGTGTTGCTAGGACTCCACAACACAATGGAGTAGCAAAAACGAAAAATAGGACACTAATAGAGGCTGCTAGGACTATGCTAGCTAATTCAAAATTGCCAACAACTTTTTAGGCTGAAGCAGTTAATACTGCTTGTTATGTCCAAAATAAGGTGTTAGTTATCAAGCCTCACAACAAGACTCCTTATGAACTTTTTTTAGGTAGAAAACCTGCCTTAAGCTTCATGAGACTATTTGGGTGTCCTGTTACAATTCTTAATACCGTAGATCACCTAGGTTAATTTTGATGGAAAACTGATGAAGGGTTCTTTGTAGGATACTCTACCAATAGCAAAGCATACAGAGTATTCAACAATAGAACTAGGATAGTAGAAGAGAATCCGTATGTTAAGTTTAGTGAGGATACACCTAATATTGCAGGAAGTAGACCTAATTGGCTTTTTGATATAGATGCACTAACAAATTCAATGAATTATAAGCCAGTTGTTGCAGGAAATCAGTCTAATACTAATGCAGGTACAAAAGCATGTGATGATGCAGGTAAAACTAGAATGGAGACAGTACCTGGCAAAGATTACATATTGCTACCATTATGGACTCAAGATCCGCCATTATCTTCTAGTTCAAAGGATTCTTCTGATGCTGGATTCAAACCATCAGGGGAGGAGGAAAAGAAGGATGCTGAAGATCCAGGGAATGAAGATAGTGAGGTTACAAGTACAGAAGAGCCAAGAGTAAATCAAGAGAAGAATGCAAATATCAACAAAACTAACAATATTAATACTATTAGTCCAACTATTAATGCTGTTGGCATAGAAGATAATGATGTTGATGAGAATATAGTCTATGGATGTGCTGATGATCCAAATATGTCTGAATTGGAAGAAATTGGCAGATTTAGTGATGCCGAAGATGATATATCAAAGGCTGACATGAATAATTTAGATACATACTTCCAAGTCAGTCTTGTTCCTACCACAAGAATACACAAAGATCATCCAATTGAACAAATTATTGGAGACTTGAATTAAGTACCTCAAACAAGAAGAATGATAAGGAATTTAGAGGAACATAGGTTTTTTAACACTACACTTGAACAAAGAAGAAATCATAAAGACATTCAAAAATGCTTGTTTGCTTGCTTTTTATCACAAGAAGAACCCAAAAAGGTAGTTCAAGCACTGAAGGATCCAGGCTGGATAGAAGCTATGCAAGAAGAGCTTCTACAATTCAAATTACAATAAGTTTGGACTTTGGTAGAATTACCTAAAGGAAAAAGAGCTATAGGAACTAAATGGGTCTTCAGAAACAAAAAGGATGAAAGATGTATTGTGATTAAGAATAAAGCAAGATTGGTTGCACAAGGGTACACATAAGAAGAAGGGATTGATTATGATGAAGTTTTTACCCTTGTTGCCAGAATTAAAGCAATTAGGCTATTTTTAGCCTATGCCTCATTTAAAGACTTTGTTGTGTACCAGATGGATGTCAAGAGTGCTTTTCTTTATGGTAAGATTGAAGAGGAAGTCTATGTGTGTCAACCACCTGGTTTTGAAGATCCAGATTTTCCTAACAGAGTATACAAAGTAGAAAAGGCACTTTATGGATTGCATCAAGCTCCCAGAGCTTGGTATGAAACCTTGTCAACTTATTTGTTAGACAATGGGTTTCAGAGAGAAAAAATAGACAAGACTTTGTTTATAAAAAGGGACAAAAGTGATATTCTGTTAGTTCAAGTATATGTTGATGATATCATTTTTGGATCTACAAGGAAAAAGATGTGTATTGAGTTTGAGAAGATGATGCATAAGAAGTTCCAGATGAGTTCTATGGGAGAGCTCGCATTTTTCTTAGGTCTGCAAGTGAAGCAGAAAGAAGATGGGATTTTCATTAGTCAAGACAAGTATATGAATGAGATTTTGAATAAGTTTGGGTTTTCTGATGTAAAGACAGCAAGCACACCCATAGAGACCCATAAGACTTTGCTCAAAGATATAGATGGAGAAGATGTAGATGAACACTTATATATATCCATGATTGGATCATTGATGTATCTAACTTCTTCAAGGCCTGATATTATGTTTGCAGTATGTGCTTGTGCAAGATTCCAAGTCATTTGTAAAATTTCACATCTTCATGCTGTGAAAAGGATTTTTAGATACTTAAAAGGTCAACCTAAGTTGGGCCTTTCGTATCCTAAGGATTCACCTTTTGATTTGGTGGCATATACTGACAGTGAATATGCAGGAGTAAGTTTAGATAGGAAATCCACAACAAAAGGTTTTCAGTTCCTAGGGTTCAGGTTGATTTCATGACAATGCAAGAAGCAGAATATGGTTGCTAATTCCACAACCGAAGCTGAGTATATAGCTGCTTCCAATTGCTGTGGACAGATGCTTTGCATCCAAAATCAATTGCTGGATTATGGATATAACTTTATGCAGACTAAGATTCATATTGATAATGAGAGTATTATCTGCATAGTGAAGAACCATGTTTTTCACTCAAAGACTAAGCACATTGAGATTAGGCACTACTTTATCAGAGATTCTAATAAAAAGAAGCTTATTCAGATGATAAAGATTCACACAGATCAGAATGTTGTAGATTTGCTCATAAAAGCATTTAATGTTAACAGATTTTAATATCTGATTGCAAGTATTGGAATGCTCAACCTCTAAAGTATTGATTGAGGGGAGGTTAATTGTGTTCATATGCAGAGGATTATACAACAAATGATGTTTTGAATGGGATAAAAAAGCTTCTAATGATGAAATTCAAGTTAGTGATGTTGGGCTAACTTACTACTGGTAAGTATAATTAGTGCTGCTAGTTATACTTAATGCTGCTATGTTAATACTGTTAGTTATACTTACTACTGTTTGTTATAATTAATATTGTGAGTATTGAGAGAAATTAGTGAGCATAAAAACAGAAAGAGAGATGTGTGAACTAAAAATAGAAAGAGTAACTTTGTGAGTTAAAATAAATGAGAGAAATTGGTGAGCATAAAAACATAAAGAGAGATGTGTGACATAAAAACAGACAGAGTGATTCAGTGAGAAAAAGAATTGAGAAAAATAGTTTAAAACCAAGATCAAAAACTTGAATGACAATCAAGCTCGATTTACAACATTCCCGTGAAATTCCATTCACCTCTCACCGAGAAGAACGATACCCGTGTTGATTACTTATTATTCTTTCCTAAGAATAATTAGTATGATACTTTGCTTACGTATACGTATATGTATTCTATAAATATATATATTATATAACTGAGGGTTTATTTGATACGTTTATACGCTTATCAGGTACTACATAATCAAAGTAAGCACTATGAGAGAGTTCTATTAGTTATGATGTATAACTCATTGGATAGTATTTATTTAGACTGAGATAAGAGATACGTACACTATCAATGTGCTTGGATATTTGCTTTTATGAAGTGAAAATATAAGTTTAAACCTATACAATGAGAGTACCTTGAGCTTGTGTAATAATCTGTCCACGTATATTTGCTTGTTGTCATCAACACAGTGTGTGTTTTTGGTTCAGTTTCATACCCTTATATATATATATATATAGAATCTGGATCGATTGAGAAAGTTTTTATTTTGAGAAGATTGAGAAGGTTTTTTAAAAATGATTAGATTTTTAATTTGATATCAAGTTTTCAAGCTGTTTAAACTCATTTTAATGTGATTATAATTCAATGTGGTAAAAAAAAGATTCGTTATCAATGGACAAAATTCTCTTGTTTTTGCCATTATAAGTAAAATACTGAATCTTCTATACAAATTTAAGAAATCATTACCATAACTCGATTTTAGCAATGATTTGTGAATCAAATTTGTGATTTATAGCTTTGATTCACTATTAAATGATGTTTACTTGTGAATCAAATCAAAAAATATGAATCAATTTGCTCAAACGTAAATTTCTCAATCTTCTCAAAATAATAACCTTCTCAACGAAACCAAAGCCTATATATATATATATATATATATATATATATATATATATATATATAATGTCTAAACCATTTGAACATCACTAACAGTTTTATATTTTAACTTGTAGGGTGGCTGCTGTTTATGTTCCATTCATTTTCATGGGTTCTTTTGTGGTATCTTAGGCTCTTAGCCTTGCAATCAAGAAGAATCTGATGCGTGTATCATGTGATCAAGTTAATATTTTAATGGTCTACTAGAACTTTTGTTATTTGGAAATCAACAATGGATGTTAATCATGCTATATTTTGTATGTATTGTTTTGCTTTGGTCTAAAATTCCTTGTGTTTCTACATTTCTTTACTTGTAGTTTTTTTTAATTTGGCTTGGCAGCAATTTTGTTTACAGATTGTCTGAATAATTGAGTGCTTTCTCTCCTGTGCATATATATTATCTAAAATAACTAACAAGCTCATTAACAAACTTACTAACGAACTCAAAACATTTAAACGAGCTCTAGATAAACGAGCTCTAGACAAACGAGCCGAGCTTGAGCTTTATATATCATATAACGAGCCGAGTTCGGGCTCAAATCTTAAGGCTCGAATCGAGCTGAGCTCGAGCTTTCTAAAACATAAACGAGCCGAGCTCGAGATCTGGCAGGCTCGGCTCGTTTCCACCCCACCATGCTGTAAATTTGCATTCAATGCAAAAACTATTTTAAATATTAATCGACATTCAAGTGAAAAATCAAAGCTTCAAACATTCGTGGATATCAAGTTTTTATTTAAAGTCTTTCAAAAAGCTTTTGAGTACAATGCATAGAAAGCTATTAACAAAGCTTTGTAGAATAGTAAAAACTCATAATGACTAACAATTGAGATGTTCTAATAAGATTTTCTTCTAATTAATGATATATACAATCAGTTATTTAGACGGTAGTCATGCCTATTATTTGTATAATCAAGTAAGTTTCCATTGTTCGTATGTAGGTTTAGTGGGTTAATTTCGAAACCACTTTGGACCCTTTTCTGGGCAACCTGAAATGTACACATGTATCGAGATTTGAACTATTAACCTCTCAAAAAAAAACTAACAATCTTACTACTATGTTATTTGGTGATGATTAGTCACGTCTATTATTAACTTATTATTTATATCTATTATACTAAAAGATTGAGCCCCTAAATTTAATAGGGTTGTATCTTTAAATGATTTGTCTCACCCAGAGAGCCATAAGTACAAAACCCTACTGCATACATTGATAAGCATTTTGAGGAGTACCCCATGCTTTCATGATTATACCGAAAAATATGTAGAGTTTTTACATTTAATGCAACAATATTAATGAGGGAGGGACCATTTGTGTCAAAGTATTAATGAGGGAGGGACCATTTATGTCAAGATTATGTAGCTTTTTCTCAAAGCTAACCCTAATCCTAACACTATAAATAGGGGGTCCCTAAACCTCATTTTTCATCCCATACCTCTCCTCTCTTCTCTCTTGGTCGAAATTAGGGATCCCCATAAAAGGGAACCCAAAATTTTGGTACATTGTTTAGACTTTAGGCTTTAGGGTTTGGGCTTTAAGCTTTAGGCTTTAGAACTATTGTTTTCTTTTTTGTTATAGATAAGTCAATTCTCTCTTCTCTCTTGGTCGAAAGATTAGGGATCCCCTGAAGGTTAAGTTTTACTACAAGTTTGTGTGCGAGAGTGTGTGTTATATATACTTATTATTACTAGTAGGTGATTATATTTTTTTTCCAATTTAGTTAATAAGTTATGATTTTATACTAAAAGACAATAGCTAATTAAGGTATCTTATTCTGATCATGCAATCTCTGAAACATATATGAAATCGTTTGTCAACAATGACAGGAATTGGTATAAACCTTGGGTTTATTCAAATTATACATGCGCGACTATGGGTTGTTCAAAATGATAGTCGCTCTAAGATTAGTTGCCTGACAATATCGAGTCAAAAACCCCGGTTACCAAAAAAATTTGGTTAACTTTCAACAGAAGACATAAATAAACCATTTATGTTATTAGACTAAACAAACAAACATGGACAATCAACGTCAATACAATAATCCCTTTTTTTTAAAATTTTCACTAGTAGAACTGCTCTAAAATCTATGATTTATGTGGGTTTCTACTTTTTTGCATAAATAATGAATTGCATGTAAGAAGAACATAAATGAAGCTTTTGAAGTTAACTGGCCACTAATTAAATTACGTAAACAATTAGCAAAAGTCCATACCATAAATATATAATCTCGTAGCTTTTTTGTAATATTCTTAAATTTCACTAAAATTACAATAATCTAACCATGTATTGCATTTGCAAGAGGGGGAGGGACGTGAGTACTGCAAACATGCACCAAGGCTTCACTCATGTGTTTGAGTCGATCTTTGAAACCATGGACAATGTTGAAACGTATTTTGCTCCCCTAGCTCATCTCCAATTCGCCGACCATGCCATGACACTTACAGATGCAATTCTTGTACTTGACTACAAGCCGACAACGGTCCATATGTGAATTTAGCTATGTTAATAAGTTGAAAGTGACGTTGTGTGTATCACAAAGACAATCTTAAATAATGATTTGATTTATACAAGTTTATAATAATGTAATATCTGGGTTTTCTTTACGAGAGCCCTAACGTGAAAGCTATTGCCTTTTCGGCCCAATTAATTAATATATGTTGAAAATCTAATCTTATTATTATAAAAGATTCTGTACCCTATATTTAATAGGGAGTGTTTATGATTTAAACTCATTTAAACCCACGCCTCTATAACTCCATTAAAATCAATACATACGGCAATTTTTGGATGCAAAGCATCACCCTGTTACAACATCATTCATGGGATCCATGTGAATATGAAGTGTAATCATTCTAAGCATCTCTTATATTGCTTTGTTAAATTAATTCCAGAAACACAAAAAGGTAATTCAAATATTATTTCTTTTATATAAATATAAAATTTGGTTTGATATAATTTGGGGCGTTTTCCTTAATCTCGAGTTTCATGTTTGATTTGATGATTTTGAGTCTTGATATGGGAGAGTGATCAACGTGACGTGATGCACAACTTTGGTTTTATACAAATCTTACTTAGGGTTTTATCTATTTGAAGTGATTAATTAATCATTTTTGTTGTTTTTGTAGTGGTTAACTGTAACATTGCGCAAATTTTTGTTAACTTCTGTGTTACTTTATATTCTGAAAAATGAAATCCTAAATTGGTTTTTGGGTTTTACAAGGATTTAAGAATTGAGGTTGTTGCTGGGGTGTCAGAACAAGAATTACATGTCGTCGATTTTGTGGGACTTGCATCGATTGTTGATAAAAGATAGGCCCTCTTCGATGTTGCTGCTAATGATTTGGACACCTTCTTTGGATAGTAGCAGGTACATATAATTCACATCATATACTGTAAGTAAGCACTGGTTACTTAATATTAGGAAAAACATTTCATCCCGGTAGAAGAGAACGGTGTAAGCTTTACCAAATGCTTGCAAACTTCTCCTTACCTGCAACGTGACTTTAGGGCTTCATTGCCTAAGTAGTTCGATGTAAATATATAAAGTAACATTATTATAAATTATAAGTTGTGGTTAATTGTTATCGCTTAATGGTACATTTGTTTTTGCGTAGGGAGGGTGCAGAGGCTTCTACTCTAAAAATACCATCACTTTGACACCGAAGGCCGCAAATTATATCCACAACCGACACGTGCACTGAAATTTCTACATTACGACAGCAATATCCCAATTATACATCAGAATAGTAAGTTTTCATGGTCTCAAAACTGGGCTTTTTACTTGCATTTAAGAGTTCTTTATTTTTGTGATTTAGGTGGATATTTGCTTTGTTAAACGGGTCAAAATGACACGTAAAGTGTTCAGGTGCTTAGAGCTGAACAACAATTCTGAATCTTCGCAGTGTGAAAAATAGAAATAAGAACTTCTTTACGTTAATCCTTTATTTTTGAACAATTAGAAAGAAAATATTAAATACAAAATAAAGTTGTAGGCTGAAACAATGACGATTTCAAGGAATGTGATCTGTTTTTTGTTATAATGGCTAATTTTAGTTATGTCGATATCAAGTGAAAATAATCTTGCTGTTATTTATATTTTTGGTTATACTACTATTGTAGTATATGATGGACTGATGTGTGTGACGGATGGCAATAAAGTGCAAATGAATTTCGGGGTTAAATAAAAAAGAAATGAGTTTGCGAGTTAGTCTTAGGTAATTAGTTAGCTCTCTCTATTATGTTCTACAATTTAAAGTTTGAATCTTGAATTTATGTTTCACATATCTTTGATTCAGCGGTTGGAACTACCATGGGAGATATAGGAATATGGCAAGTTGGTTCATGGGAAAAATTGGTTCTCAATAATTCTAAAGTTAACTATCTCAATGCAGTTTCTATTTCTCAGCAGGTATATAAATTAAAGTTTTTAAGCTGTTTAGATTAAGAAAGTTTCTAGGTTCATTAGTCTGAAAATTAAACACCCCGTAATGATAAAACAGGTACTTAACTGTATAGATTAGTGGAAATGATAGAATAGTCTTTCATCTGCTTAAATTTCACATTAATGTGATCGGTTTAGATTAAATGTACATATTAACTGGAAAATAGTATCTATTGTGTTTAAACTGGGCCGTTATGCATCTTGCGAGCTGAATATAATAAAGGTTCTCCAACTACATAAAAATTACAATAAATGTAAATGAAATGAATATGAAGCGACCTTTAGACGGCAACAATAATAAAAGTATATTAAAGTAGACATCATTGTCAACTAAGTTCCAGATTTGGGGTTTAGTAGAAAGTTAAATACATAAAAGAAAGAAGAAAGAAAGAGAGTATTTGCATTAACTAAACTCTTTCCATCTTTCGATCAGTCACACCGGATCTCTGACTCAATCCTTTTTTTGTGTTTGCAGAAAAAGCAGTTAAAAAAGAACGGAATAAGGTTGAGGAGAAATATGTGTGGGCTATGGTTTGTGGTCTTAAAAATCTATGATTTATGTGGGTTTCTACTTTTTTGCATAAATAATGAATTGCATGTAAGAAGAACATAAATGAAGCACTTACTTATATTGTACTCAAAAATTTCATACATAATCAAAAATAACAATATAAATAAAAAATTATCAACAATATATAAAAAATATAAATCCAAAATAATCAAAATAATAAATAAATATGAAAATTTAAAAAACATAAAAACAAATAAATATATATAAATATATAAAAATATACATAAAAATATCATAAATCAAAATCAATAATTAATTAAAAAGCCATTATCAAAAAAAAAAAATAATAAAATAAATAAATAATACATAAAATAATAAATAGAGAAATACAAACATATAAAATATAAATAATCAAATAAATAAATAATACATAACATATCATAAAAATAAAATATATATATAATAGTAACAAAAACAATATAATTAATACAATAATAAATATAATTAAAATACATATAATGTTATATAAAATAATACAGTAAATATATCAAATAAATATTTAGTAATTAAATAAAAAAAACTCAATATAAACAAATAAATTATAACACAATAAATAAACAATTCAAATAACAAAAATCAAATATATTATAAAATATAATTTAAAATCATACAAAATCAAATATATATAAAAAAAAATTATTTATAAAAACAATATAAAATAAAAAAATAATTATAATAATCAATAATATTTAAAAATATCATTTCAATGAAAATATATAATAAATATTAATCAAATTCAATATATAAAAATTATAAATAATAATATAAATAAAAATAATTCACAATTTAAAATATAAATAAAAATATAATATATAAATTCAACAAATCAAAAAAACATTAATAAATATACAACAATATAAAATCAATATAAATTATCATAAAATAAATATTTCAAATATAAAATATTACCAAATTAAAATATTAAATAAAATGACAAATTTATTACAATAAATATATAATTAAATAGAACAATAAAATTTCCATAAAATAATACATAAAATCATTATAATAATAAAAAATATAATATTAATATACATAAAATATATAAACATAAAAATATATTATATCATAAATATAAATAACAATTAAATAATATTAACATAACAATTAATATACATATCATTAAATCAATAAATAAAAAAATAAAAAAAATAATAAAACATATATAAATCTATAAAATAAAAATAATAATCATAATAATAATCAAAATTCAAAACAATCGATAAATCATACATTTACATACATAATCAATAAATAAATATCATATCAATATCACATCAAACATAAAAATAAAAATAATAATAAAAAATAAATAAATAAAAAAATCATAAAAAAAAATCCATCATAAATACACAAATAAAAATAAAATAAAAATAATCAATAAAATAAAATCATATAAAAGAAATACAAAGAAATCATAAAAAATATCAAAGTAAATGAAAATTCAAATAAATAAATACATAAAATAAAATAAAAAAATAAAAAATAACAAACAAATACATAATAATATATAAAATAAAATCAAAGTAATTATCAATAAAGAATCAATAAATAAAATAATATAATATCAACCAAATATACTTAATTTAAAAAATTATAATTATAAAAATTAATACATAATCAAACATAATAATAATATAAAATACAATTAAAAATAAACAATTAATTATAACAATAATATAAAATAATAAAAAAAAAAAATAAAAATCAATATAAGTAATACATATAAATAAAAAATAATATCTAAATTCAAAACAAATATCATAAGATAAATAATAAAATAATATATCACAATATTCAATATCAATTAAAATAATATAATAACATAAAATCACCAAAAATAAATATTAACAATATAACAACATAATCTAATAATTATATAAATATTAAATTTTCATAACAAAAATATTAACAATTAAAAATTCAAATAATAATAAAAATAAAACAAACATCATACATATAAATTTCAAAACAAAAAATATCAAATATATTACAAATAACATATAATAAAATACAATAAAATATATAAAATATACATAATAAAAATAAAAAAAAACATAAACATAATCCAAAAATATAATATAAATATATAAAATATAATAACAAAATAAACATTAACAAATTATTTTTCATTACAAAATATTAAATCAAACACAAATACAAATATAAAAACATAAAAACATAAATAAATAATAAAATATTAAAACAATAATTCAATTATAAATTAAAATTTATATTCATACATAATATATAATAACAAATTAATATAAAATAATATATTAAAATCAAAATATAATTAAATACAATAATAACTAATATAATCATAAATACATTCAAATAATTAAAATTAAATAAACCAACAACAGATACAATTATATAAATAAAAATAATCAATATATCAATAAATCAAATATTAAAATAAATTATACAAAATCTATTCCATAAAAAAATATAATAAAAATACATCACAATATCAAATAAATATATCATATATAATAAATAATAATAAAAAAAAATCATAAAAAAATGCACATACAACAAAACAACATAATAATATTCAAATATAAAACATAACATAAATCAATATAAAAGATAAATATAACGTATAAATTACATTAGAATAACAAACAAACAATAAAACATACATATCAAAATAAACATTAATAAAAATTAAATATCATATATATATTCATAACAAAAAAATATAAAACATTAAAATAATAACATTACATATATGAACATAAGGGAATCAATACAAGGTAACAAATTATATAAGAAATATCCACAAATATATGCATAATTTAAATATCATACAATGAGTCAATCAAATAAACAAAACATATACATAATAAAATAATAAAAATAAATATAATAAAATATAATAATAATACAAATAATACAAACATAATAATACAAGATAAAAATACATAGAGCATCCATTAATTCATAACATAATAAAATCATATATTATTAATATAGGAAATAAAGTAATAGTACACCATATATATAAGGCAAAATAGAAAGATATAAATTAATACTAATTAATAAAATACGATATCAGAGAGCAATAATTAATAATTCAATGTATGTATAAAATACGAACAATAAACATAATATTCAACAATATACATTCAAAATAAAAAAACATAAATTAAGTAAATATATAAAAATACATATAGATAAAAATATATTATATCATAAAAATACAAAATTACATAATAATTAAATAAATAAATACACAATAATAAATAACCGAATTAAACATAATAATAAAAAAATAGAGCATAGTATTATATAATAAGAATAAATCATAAATAAGGAATATCACAATAAATTCATATAAGTAAATAAAAATTATCATAATAATAATAAGTCATAATAAAATAATAAAAAATAAATAATGTAATAAAACAAATAATAAAAATATCATAATAAACATATAAAATCAGTAGAAAAAAATAAATATAGTAATAAGAACAGCATTATAACATAACACACAAATAACCGCAATAATATAACAATAAATATTATATAAATAAAATTATACCAATAGTTATCACATATAAGTAGGGAAAAGAAACGACAAATATATACCAATTCAAAATTATAAAATACAATCATCGAACAAAAATAAAAAATATAATTATCAAAAATAAATCATATACATAAATAATATCAATCATAATCAAATATAAAACAATAATTTACAAATTATCATAAATATAAAAACATATTATAGTAAAAATAAAATATAGATCATAAAAAATAAAAAAAATAAGCAACAGATCACAAAAAATAAATAAAAATTAAATAATCAAAAATATCATAAATTATAAAAGAATCAAACAAAAAATCATCAAAATGGAATCAAGTTATGTAAATTAAAAAAAATAAATAAAAAATATTTCAAATAATTAAAAATAACATATTATAAAATAAGATATGAGAAATAAAATAATAATAAAAGTAGGCATATAAAAAATACAAATTTAAGGAAACGATTATAAAAATAAACATTAAAATTAGATGATAATACACATAAATATAATAAGATTGGGAAGCATAAATCATGCGAATAAAACAGAATAAAGAATAACAAATATAATATCAATAACAGATGACATAACGGGGGAACACGAGGTAGTGGTCATAAACAATAAAGATACTCAAAAAATAAAAAAGATCATATTCTAAATATAAATAATTAAAATAATCAAACAAAAATAATAATAAAAATAATAAAATAGTAAGACGCGTAACATCATAAAAATAATACAAAAAAATATAAAAAATAATTATAAGAATATAATACATACAGATAATCAATATCAATAATTACACATCAAATAATAGCACATGAATAAACTAAATTATATAATCAATTATAATTATATTAAAGTATATACACTAAAATACATAAAAACAAAGAGAGACTGCGACAATAAAGAAGATAATAGATAAAAATTCAGTTAAACAACAAAACATAAAACATAAATAATAAATAAAATTATATATTCCTCACATCGAGAAAAAATAAAATAGAAACAAAATTAAAAATAAAAAAATAATATAACGATAATATATACAGTGGAAAAATAAAAACAAAAATCAGGGATAAATATATGAATAATTTACAATAAAAAAAAAATTAATAAATCAGATACAATAAGAATATAAAACAATTTATATTACTATTAATATACATATAAATAATTAAAATTACAAATAAATAATAGTCAGCAGAGGGGCAACAAAAAAACACAAGAAATATGAAAAAATACAAAAATACAGATACATAAAAACATTACATATATCTCAGCGGGTACATAGGTCATAGGAAAATAAAATTCATAAAGAAAATAACATAAGATAATATAACGATATCACATAATAAAAGAAAATCAAAAAATGCAAACAGACATTTAAATAAAATAAGAATAAATAATAGAAGTAACAAAAAACAATATATACAATTCAAGAAACGGATACATTACGAGATCAGGTTACAATATCACAAATAGAGGATATCTAATAAGAAAGAAATAATATGACCAATATACAAATAATCAAGCAATGCATACATATAATATATTTAGTTAATAGAAAAAATCAATACCATAAACATTATTATTAATAAATAATAAGATAAAATATATTACGTATATATTAAATAATATTATATATATAACAAAATATTCACAATTGCAATATAATAGAATGGAAATAAATAAATCTTATAAACAATATAAATAAGATAATAAATAATTACCATACAAAAAATAAATAGTGAATATCGCATAAACAGATCAATTAATATACATAAACAATTAAAATTAACAATTGACAATCAGATAAGCATGGATAAATAATAAATATATAATAGAAAAAGGATAATAATAATCATAAGAATATATTATAGATATTAATTACATTGAAACGATAAATAATGTATACAATTAAAATTTATATACATTTACAATTTAATAGCATATAAAAAATTAATAAAAAACAATAAAATGAATATAAAAATAATAAGTTTAAAATCATAATCTGATTAAGAACACCGAAAGGCAACAGAGGAATAATAGACGAAGGAGATGATGGGCAAGGGGGATAAATAGGAATGAGGCATAAAAAAGGGCATAGCTTACGACGAAGGCTCAGGAGTAGTGGCACACATAAAAAAGATAAACGATATAGAATCACACATTAGCAGAGAATAAATAAAACAAACATATAATAAGGGAAGATAAGAAGAAAGAGTATGATCAGTATGCGAAATAACGGGAGAGATAATAGGTAGCTAGCGGATATAAAATGAAGATCATCAGGTCGCTACGACATGAGGAACGAATATCATTATATTAGGCAAAAGGTAATATGTACACATCGAAGGCATTAAGTAATCGATATGAAAACAAATCCCATCAACACAAAATAAGGAGCAAAGCATAAAACGAGCGAGGATGAAGAAACGGATCAGGGGAAGAAAAAGTAAAAGTAAATATATCAATAAAAAAAATAAACGGTAGAATATAAGCGACAGCGGTGACAGGGAAGAATAGCGGCAGAAAGCAATCTATGGGGTAAAATAAAACAATATAAGTATTAGGGACAGTATCATAAGAGAAAGAGATTAGAGAGTAAATTGCATCATTAGCGCGCTAGCGGAAATAACCAATAGACACCATGAAAGGGGCAGAGAGAACGAAGCGATTAGACGCGCTATACACAAAGAATATGTCAGAGATGAATTACAGGAGTAACGAAGCAGCGAGATGAGGTACAATCACAGTACATAACGAGAGGGGAACACAAAAAAACTCGAGAAGGATTCACATAAACATCACATCAGAAGGCAAGAGTAAAAATCACAAGAAACATTAAGAAACAGAGGTATCTAATAGATAATGTGGGAAGAGCGAGGCAATAAACATAGAATGCGCATAGAGGAAGAGGTATCAAAGAAAAAAGGAAAGGAGTAACGTATGGAGTCGAAGGCATATAAGAAGACATAATAAAAGTAATTGATATTCGAATCAAGATTCAGGAAAAGTAAAATAAAGAAGATAAATCAAAAATGGAGGAACTTAGACAAGAGTAAATATCACAATAACAGTAATCAGCGATAAAATAAATCGAAAGGAAATAATAGTAACGATACACGACGTCGCAAAAAAAGGGAGTACGAGCGATAGATGAGTAATAACTATAAGTATTTGGCGAGATATAATCGGAAGCGTATCTAGGTGACAAAAAGCAAGTAAAGTAGTAAATACATATGGCACATACGATAGATACAATAAGAGATCATAAATAAGAACGATAGAGAAGTATATAAACTAAACAATAAAATGTGGAGAATTATAGATAAAAATAAGGAAGAATGAGAGATAAAGAGGGGAGGAAGGGGGAATATATGGGGAATATGAGAGTGAAAAAAGATATATAAAGGAGTGTGGTGTGATAAGGAAAGAGTATAATTAATATAGGAATGATAGGATAGGCGAACGACATGGGATCATAATATCGAAGGAGATAGGATAAAAGGTAAGTCGACAGTGAGATAAAGATTGAAAAGACGTGACATCCAAGATAAGCAGTAGTAGTAGAGTAACAGGGGCACAGGACAGCGATTGGGGGGTCAAGTACAAGAGAGGCGCGTGAACGAATAAGCAAAATGATGAAAGCAGATGATGCGGCAGAAACGAAAATATGGACGTGTACTAACAGTAGTAGCAGATAGAAGAGAGCGGCAAGATGCGATAGCGACTACGGGAAACGAGCATGGCAGGGGGTGAAACTATAGATGAGCGAGAAAAGGAAGCACGCGAGAAGAGGATAGAAGCGTAAAGAGTAGATAGCATAGAAAGAGGGAAGATCTAGACCGCAGATAGCAGGAATACGGCAAGAAGATAACGAGAATTGCACAACGGCAGCGGACAGAAATAGATAGTAATATCACGCGCAGCATAGAAGTGCACTAGAAATGGACAAACTGAATGGCACATAAAACTATCGATATAACATATACAGATAGAGCAAAGCGAAGGCACATAAAATAGTCAGTAGATCCAACGTAACAACAATATATACAATCGCAATACAATGAAGAAGACGAAGAGCGACGCGGAAACGGGAGGAGCATAATAATAATAAACATATAATAAACAACACATAAATAATATATAAAAATCAACAATAAATATATAAAAATCAATCAATAAATAAATAAATATCAAAATAAATAATAATCATTCACAAAAATCAATAAACTAATACAATAAACATATCACATAATAAATAAATAACAATAAAAACATAAATCTACATTAATATATATACAATCATATAAAAAAATTAATCAGAAATAACGTAATACAAATAATAACATTTTATAAATAATAATCAAATAATAAAAATTTCAAGTATAATAATAATAAAATTAAATCAATATACAACATTAAAAATACAATATAATAAACATATAAACACAACAAACAATAACAATACACAATATAATCAATATAAAATAATACTAAATAATAACATTATAAAATTAATTACCAATTATAAAACAATATAATAACAATATATCATAAATAGTAAAAAATCATCATATTAAAAAAATACAATTAAAATAACAAATAAAAAATATAAACACACACAACAAATAATAATAATAAAAATATAACAGAAAATATATATTCATTAATATAAATCAAAATAAATCAAAAAATCAATTAATACAATTATATTAATAATACATAATTCAATAAGATATAATAATATTAAATCAATACAAAAAATAATCATAAAAATAAAATTACATCACTATAAGCATAAAATATTTAAAACATAATATACCCAAATAAATTTCAAATATCCAAAATTATTAATAGTTAAATATATAAATCGATTAATAATTTTAATAATTGTCGATACATATAAAATATGTAAAACAATAAAAATAAAAAATAAAATTAAAGAAAAACCACATACAAAATAATACATATAAGAATTTACATCATAAAATAACATCAAATAAAATAATCATAAATAATGAATTGTCAATAATAATACAAATAAATAAAAATAAATAAATCATACAAAATTAAAATAAAATTAATCAAAATATAAAATTTTAACATAAAAAACATAAAAAATACAAAAAATAAATTTAAAAATCACAATATAAATATAAAATTATAATATAACTAATCAGCACAACATAAATAAATAAAGAATATATTAACAAAATACACATCATATTTAATACATAACAAATCAAAAATATAATATATAAAAAATTAAATATAATATACAATATCATACTATTAAACATACAATCAACAAGATATCAAATAAACATAAAAAATAAAAAATTAAAAAAAAAAATATCAAAATCAAACAATCAAAATAATAAAAAAAAAATATATAAGAATATAAAATAATCACAATATATAAATAAATAACATAAATAATATAATAATATTAAAATTGATATCAATATTATAAAAATACAACAAAATAATATTCATACCCACAAAAATAATGATTAAAATAAATAAATAATAAATAAACACATCATAAAATAATAAATTAAAATAAAAAAAAATAATAATTACAATAATAAAAAATAATAATAAATCATATAAAAAAAACATATAAAGTAAAATTAACACATACATCAACAATACAAAAATAAATAATATAATATATTAATAAAACATTAATATATAAACACATAATAAAAACCAACAAAAAGATAATCTATAAATAAATAAATACAATATACATTATATAATAAAAAATAAATAGTATTAATCAATATAACTAAAAACAATACATCAATATCATTAATAATAACAAATCTATAATCAACATATATACAACAATACATAAATAAATATAATATTTGAATTTTCCCAATTGTGACCTGCGGTATCGAAGAGATGACCGACTTGATGAGAGTTAACCGACCCCCTATCGAAAGGGTTTTAAGTTTCCAATTAGAGAGGCGATTGGAAACTTTAGAGATGACATCTTCCCATGGTTTAAGTCTCGACATATTATCACCAACAATGACACCTAGTTACTTGATTGTGAGAATTTCTTTGGTGGTTCTGGCTATAGGGAGTATTTCACCTAGGTTAGTGTAATATATCTTCACTGTAATCCCTTTTCGGATCTTTAGTATCATAACATAGATAGTAACTAACAGTGATCGACATCTTACTTGAACAGGACGAGACACGAATGTACAAAGAACCTTTGGCATTTTCTAGTCTTCACCTATACCGTAGAATTGACAGGTTGTGCACTTACGCGTGAACAACCAATAATCATAAGCAAGCTGAGAAAAATGCACCCATGTCAGCTTGGGGACACATGTCGACATTTCAGTACTATCAATTATATGGTTCAATTCTCACTTATCAATTTCAAAGTCCACAACTAAATTACACTCCTTCAAGTGCCAATTCCAATTTGTGTTTAGTATTTTATAAACTATTTATCTATTTTAGGCTTCAAAAGTTAATATGGATCAAGATAGTATATGTGAACCTTTTTCTCCAGAAAGAATTATATATGTGCATTGTGCAAACAATGGATATAGATTTGTGCACAATTATGGTTGTATAAACACATATCCTGGATTGCTTAGCTTCTTTTTTTGTTACCTATTATTCTCCATGTATATGTTGTTGGCAAAACAAAACATCTGTTTCTATAATTCTTTCTGTTGCTATTTAATATCATCTTATATATGAAGTTCTTCACATAATTAAGAGTTTAATTTTTCCTAAAACAAGCACGGTGCAACGCACGAGTATATACAGAACCCCGTTTAACCTTCCGTGAATTCATCTTACAATAGACAAGCCTAAAGCCTAACAATACATAATCATCGGTTTTAAGCTCAATTAGATTCAATTCACTGTCGTACGTATGACAATTGTCGTCGCTATAAAATAAACATAACTTATACACAAGCGTTTAAACACAGTACATACTTATGACGGAACACTATGTGTTTGATACAGTTTAGTACAATTGATAAGAAGTTGAAACTATAAGAATTGTAACAAGAGTATAACAATCAGATTTTGCCCACAGACTAAGCTTGGCGCAACTCACGAGTATCGACAAACCTCGTACTTAAAATGAAATGGTTGTGAACTTGTGATTGAGGCTAATTAAAATGGACTACAAAATTTGATGTTTATCTGTCCGAACGTCAAAAATGACTTAAGTGTTCCTCAGACAACAATTGTTTGATTTTATCTTCTAAGCTTAGATGTGTAGTTTTTGGATAAAAAATGATGCACATATGTTGTGAAATGAAAATTTGTAAATGTCCTTTTATTTATGATTTAACGAGGTTTTTAATCCGCGTTTTGCTGCAAAGCACGGGGTTACGTTAATTTATGTTAAACGAAGTTGTTTATTAATGACGGATATTTTAACAGTGGGTAAAATAAAGGGACTATTTAAATAAATTTTCACGCATCGCTTCTGCAGTGACAGGTAAACATAAAGGACTTTTTTCTATACATTTTTGTTAAAATGTCAGTCATTAAGGACTAACTTTCTAGCAGAACGATAACCTAAGGACTATTTCCGTATAGTATTTACTCGGGGTTGGTTCATTAAGGATTAATTTTGTAAATGACCGATAACCCAATGACGTTTTGTTAAAATGTTAGTCATTAAGGACTAAATTTGTAACTGACCAATAACCCCACGGTCTATTTCCGTTTATTATTTCTCGAAAGTGGTGAAAAATTCACGTTTCTCCAAACGTACTGCTAAATGTTATATAGGTATAATTTGCCTAAGGCTGCTTTTATTAGTCACCGGAAAAAACACACCACCGGCCATATCAGCGTCACATCAGCTTTCTCTCTCCTATTTTTTACCCTCACTCTCTCTCACAATTCATCATTATCAGTCACCGGAACCCTCACGTGACAAATCATTTAATTAAATACCCACATTAAACAAATATACCCCATAAAATATGTCAGCCACACTTACAAACCAATTCAATATTAAAACTTTGCACAGTGCCCCAAAAGTGAGCAGCTCACCTTCGTGAGCTTATTTCTTGCATTGTCACTCATGAGCTATGTGGGATTTAGTGGCATCACTCGTAAGAATTAGCCTCACGAGAGGCTCACGATAACTTCCTCACCATTGATAAAAGTAGCCTAAGCAAACAAAGTTGGTGTTGTTTTGTTACGATGAAATCACAATGTGTATGTGGAATTTGCATGACTATATATGGTTAAGTAACAATATGACAACATACTTTCTGTGCACCACGTGCAAAACCAATGACGAACGCCATACACCTCGCACACAACAAGTGTTCAATGCATTTTGATCAATGTATCGATTTGTACTTGGACTACTTTTTTTGTCTCGCCATATATCATCAAGTTTAAGAAGTGTTTCACGTCCGGTTATGCGTTACATAAAAAAAAGGCATATGTCACATTTTGGGGTCCTGATAATCCTTGTATTTCCTCAAACTGGCTTATGAATCGATCTTGAATCCAAACACCTCCTAAATCAATTAAGTGAAAGTGAAATGAGAAGCACTTAGACAACTAGATTGAGGTTGTGTTTGGCAACAAGCGTTTGAAAACGTTTATGCGTATTTGTTTGAATAAAAAATGTTTTGGTTCTGAATGTGACAATCACATCATACTGTTAAGATGTAGCTATAAAATATGCATTTGAATGAAATAATGTGTTTGTTTTTTTTTTAATTGTTTGAATGGTTTTAATCGTTCGTTTTTTTTGGTAAAGGATTGCTCGGTAAAGTATATATTAATCACATAAATATTAAGTACAATGAAATGCGGATAAAAACCACATTAAAAACAAAACACTTGAACAACCACTAAAGCGTTTATGACATGCAAAATAACGATAACAACAATAGCTACTAACAACTAAGCAACATACTAATCAGCTAGGAATAAAGAAAACATGACAGCAAGCCAATCCAAATAAATCCAAGCATCAATACAAATGCCTTCAAGCCAATCCAGCAGCACCATACAAGGAGTCTCATAAACCAAATGAGACTGACTCTTTAAAAAAATTTCTAAAGAAAAACCTTGGTGAAGAAAAACATAGTACAACTCTCAAATAGAACTCTCATCTTAGACAATACATGAACATGAGATATTTCATCTATGTGGTAGAGAATGAGTCGTATATGATCACTCATCTTGGCAACTTCCATTTAATCCATTTATCAACAATATTCCTAACACGCATAGAGTTCTTCGAGAAGCGAAATGTGAGAACCTTCAACCGAACATAGACGACAATATCATCATGAATCTAGTCATACGTCTTCAACTTCTTCTTGAAAACTCTTGAATTCCTCTCGTGCCAAATGAAATAACACGTAGCCGACGAGTAATAATACTACTAGCTGAGGAGCCTTTTGATGAAGGATTGAGGAACTCGACAACATCATGTAAACGAGGAGTAATATTGTCCATTCCTCCTGATGCACGAACTTTAGACGAAACTTGTAAAAAAAATGGACACTTAAAAAGTAAATGATTATGGGAGTCAAGCTGATTATCACATAAAGGGCATCGAATGTATCTTTGAAGATAAATATTTAGAAAAAAAATCCAATTTTGAAATTCATGAACATACACGGTTTCAGTTCACACTTTGTCAAAAAACAAATTACGATTAATAATCTTTCTCGAGTTACTTTTCACACTTTGGGCCCTATGTTTAACTCTAATACTACACAAAATCATATGCAGCACATAAACATCACTATACTCTTACACTGTATTCTCAAGTATGAGTCAAGGAATACAAGGAAAGTAAATGAAAGAAATAGAAAAAGTTGTGTTTTTGAGTTGCAATTAAGGAAGAAAAGAAAAGAAAAATGAATGAAAATTTAGTGTAATTTAGTTAGTTTGGAAAGTAAAGTGTTTCCTCTCAAAATTGGGGTGAAACACTTTACTTCCTTTTACTTTACTTTTTTTTATTAAAAAAACTCGAGAACACAGCGTTAGAATATATGCCTAATTGTTTGAGTCTAAAAAATAGAGCCCAAATATAGTTAACCCTAACGTAAATGTATGTATATAATAAGCATAATAGCTCGCGCGTTGCGGCGGGCCTTTTTTTGGCAAATCGATTATGAAAAAAGCGAGGGGCAATGCGGCCCGCGCGGTGCGGCGGCCTTATTTATTATTTGTTGTCGAATATATATTTTACTATCTATTTTGTGTTGAGTTTGTGTAAAAAAAAATAATGTACGCGCGTTGCGGCAGGGTAATTTTTATTTGTTTGTTGAATATCTATTTTCGTACTCTTGTCGCCGGTATTTTTTATAAGAAGTAAACTTTTATAGATTTAACCATAAATAGTCTTTATACTACCTGTAGTATTACATTTTAGCTTTCATTTGCCTATTAATCGTCGATTTTTTTTACCAAATCATACGTATTTCAAAAGCGTATCAATATTCGGCGCGTTCCGTTTGTAATAGAGACTCCTCTCGTCAGTATAGTTTGTTATCAAAGAAGTCAGCGGATATTTGTTAGATATTTGATAGAGAAAGTTTGTTATATAAAATAGTCGTAAATAGAATAAAGTATAGGGTTATTTATAACATTCAAACGTTTATAAAATTGCACGTTTTTTACCTTTGTGATTTATTTTAAAGTTATTAGATAGTTTAGGGGTGTGTTTTGAAAGTTTTTTTTTCAAAAATATATATTAAACCTTAACATTTTTTATGAAATCATACGTATGTCAAAAGCATTGCAATATTTGACTTCTTTTTGGTGGATTTTTTTTTATGAATGAATCGATAGAGGTATGTTACGTATTTGATAAATAAAGTTTGTTATATAAAAAAGTCGTAAATAGCTAAAAGTTTAAGGTTGTTTTCGTAACTTGTCGCATAGTTCGAGGGTATGTTTTTAATTTTTTTTTAATTTAACGAGGATGGGCCATTTATGCTCATTGATGGGCTTATTTTTACTTAATGGGCCAAAAAAATTTCTTTCGTTAAACAACGCCATTATGAGTATATATATATATATATATATACTAGTTATAATCCCCGTGCACGCGCGGGGTTTTTTCTAAAGAATTTTGTTAAGTATTATTATCTATCATACATGTTAAATTTATGAATTTATTAAGAGTTTCAGAAGAAAATTTTACGCTTACGTTCATAAGATCAAATTTTATATTAGATTCTTTTTTAAAGTTTTGTTTTTGATTGTAAATTTTATTTGTCAATCGAAATATATTGTTAATTTATTTAAAAACTTCGT
>BQNB010054204.1:2901-31325 GCA_026074375.1 Tanacetum coccineum | reverse complement strand
TTGCTTCTTGGAAGACTCTGACTCCTTAGTTCTTCTCCTCTTTTTCTTCTTACCCTGATTTGGTCCAGCTAGAGGGTCTTCATCATTGTCATCTTCATCATCATCATGCTTTCTCTTATGGTCTTTGACTGTGTCTACAACTCCCTTATCTATAGCACTTTCATCCTTTATCAAAGCCTCCATGAGTGCATGGTACAATTTATAATTAGCACGTACTCTTCGAGAGCTACCTTGTTAGTAGACTTGATAGTAAATTGTGGCATCTTTTGCTTCTCAGCTTGTTCCTTTTTAATCTTAAGAATCTCTGAAGGACTTTTCTTAGATTCTTGTTCTAGATTAACTGTTGGTGTCTGTTTCTTGGGTACCTCAAGAATTTACTACAGAGAATATTTCTAAATAAGATCTGCCGTGTGTTTCTTTAGTTCCTTTTGAAAGACATCTCTAACTTTGGATCCAAGATAATTATCTATAACAAATGGAACTTGTGTCTTAAGAACAACAAAAGCTTCAGTAGAGTGATCTATTTTCTTAAGTTCAGACACATCTTTTTCCAAATTAGCAACTCTTAGCTGAATAGCAGAGAGTGCATCAGATTCAAGAACAATAACGGTAATAGTTGGATCATCGGTTGTGCTTGGTGGTGTGGGAATTGGTGTTGTTGTTTGTTACATGGTTGAGATGATGGGCATCACTTGAGGTGAGGAGACATCAGTGGAAACTGGAGTTTCAGTGAGAATTTCATCTATAGGTGGAAGATTTATAGTCTCCAGAATCACTGATACGTGAACCTGTTGTACTAGTGGAGATTTGATATGGGGAGTTTCATGTTGGATGTGAACATCCATCAAAGAGCTAACATCTGCTTCAGTAGTATCCTTAAGTTCACCAGTTAAAGAAATATCAAAAGATGAGTTAAAGAATTGGGTACCAAATCCAGATAAAACTGACAAACTGGAAGGTGGCAAAGGAAATTCAGTAGCCTCTTTGACTGGAAAGCTAGAGCCATAAGCCTTTTCAGCATCTCCCTCTTCTTTTGCACTCTTTTCAACATCAGGTTTGGCTGCATCAGTCATTTCTTCCTTTTCTTTCTTCTCATGCTCAACAGTTTCAGGTTCTGCCATCTCTACATCCAGATCTTTGTGCACTTGAATCTTATACTTATAGATTCATTTGTACCAGATTCAGTTTCAACATCTTCATAATCAGCATCTTGAGTATCACTGATATGATCATCGCCTTCATCATCAACATCCTCATCTTTATCATCCTTCTCAACATCATCATCAGAATATTCACTTTCTTATTCATCTCCCCACTCAAGAATAACCTTCTCAGATGATTGTGGACTCATCGGGAACCCCTGGTATAGTACCAGTTCCTTCACTTAAGCCTCTAGTATCTGGCTATCTCTTGCTTGTCTTCTTGCTTTCTTTAAGAGCTTGCATAATGTCTGCAGCCTCTTGTTCTTTTAGAGTAAGAGATGGAACACCCTTGAGCTTTTTAGGAGGATCAGAAGTTACTTTGCCTGATTTTCTTCTTTTAGTAGGCTTTGGGACAGATTATGTCACAATCCTTGCATGAGTAGCACGGACTTGTCTAGCTGCTTCTGCTTCTATTCAAGCTTCAGTTTTGCTTGATTTGATTTGCCTACTCCAAAGGCTATTTGTCAGGGATCATCAGAAATAATGTTGTCATCAGCAGACAGTGTAACTTTCTTCTTGACTCTTATTTTACTAGAAGTTTTTCTCTTAACTGGTTCAGGTTCAGGTTCAGACTCTTCATATACATCAACAGTTTCCTGAGTGTCATCAGCAGTCTTCTTTCTTTGTGAACCTTTCCTCTGCTCTTCTTGGGGGAAATCTGACTAGTAGAATACTTGATGAACACCTGATGGATTCAGGATTGTTTGATTTGCTTTTGTCAACATAGTCTCAAGAATGGAAAGTCTATATTCCTGATATTCTTCCACCTATTTCTGCACAACTTAATCCTACATACAATACCATCATCTTTGATTATTGATAATGTTGATACTTGAGGTTAGAGAGAGAGGTTGTATCGATTGAGGAAGTGATTGACTCATGACTTGGTGAAGCGAGGGAGAAAAAGGCATCATATTTTCAGTTTGATCTCGTATCTCTTCCATGTGATCAAGCTGGTAAGCAAGATCTACCCAAATGAACTACGTTGTTCGAACATTCTCTCTGTTAGAACCATGCCCCAAGTATGTCAATTCTGGATTTACCTAGTTTTGTCATTACGTGGCTGTATTTACAGAGAGGACACTTGTTGATTATTGTTGCAAGAGTTCTCCATGGCTGATGCATGTGATCCACGAACATGTTGGTATTGGCTCTTGTTACTGGTGCTCCTTTGTAGCCCAAGCTTAATGGAAAGCGAGCTAAGGGCAGTTATCATCCATCTGGTAATCAGTGAAGTTTTATTATACCTTTAAACTCTTGGACAGTATATCAAGAATTGTCCTAAAGACTCAGCATTAACCACACTTCTTGGTGGCTAAGAGGAATTCATACGAATCCGTGCCCTTGACCTTCTTGATAGAATATACCGGATTGCTGCATAAATATTTTTGGGACCATCTGCAGATATGGTGAAAGCCTTGAAGCACTTGGAGTTCTTGATAAGATCAATGACCACTTGAAATGTCTCTTCCTTCTTGTGGCACTGTGTTTCCAGTATGACTTTGGTAGAGTAATTCTAACTCTCTAAGTGAATGGAACCTATTTTTCATCACGAGTAGCAACTTGTTGAGTTTCTTGAGGGATTTATGATTTTGCTTAAGAATTAACCTATATAGTTTATATTACACAACAAATATAATTTTACTAATTAAGCTTGGTTCTCCTTGATGATATGTTGATCTATGTTTAGGTTTCATTGCAAAAGTGAAAGAATCTATACTACCATATATGAACAAGTCAACTAAGATCAATATTCACAGTCAACTGAAAAAGTCAACAAGACATTTCCAATGGAGCTTAGGAAACATATTCAATAAGAGGGCAAAATAATGAACATACAAGCATAGCAAATAATGACATTATAAGCAAGAATTACACAAATTTTAAAATTTTTGGGCAGAGTTTCCTTTTATATTTTGTCATGTTTCGCTTGAAATATGTCATGTCATGTTTTGCTTTAAACTGTCTTACATGTTTCGCTTGGAATGAGGGAAACATGTTTCGCTTGAAATGAATGAAACATGTTTCTCTTGGAATAAGACTTACATCTTTCGCTAAGCGAAAGCACGTTTCGCTTGGAAACATGTTTCGCTTCATTCAAGCCAAGACATATTTCGCTTCATTCAAAGGTACTTACCTTAGGTTTTACCTATTAAAAACTTATACGTACATCTAACAATCATTACAAATACAATCACAACATCACAGAAACAATTACCACAAAGTTACAACAACATTTTAGGCTTGCTAAAGGGAATTTGAGCACACGTAGGAGAGAAACACATAGCAAACGTGACAATGACCATTTATAGGACATATAGAAAGCACACAAGGGCCAACAACAATTTACAAACACACTTAGAATATCACACGAGCAATTTTATACCATTTTAGATCCAACAAGCCTAGAATTACAACTTTTCTACGTAAAAGGTTTCTAAGAAGGACAAAAGCTAGAGATACAGGCATAAGAGAGCATCATATAGACTTCTGAACACAAACTCATAACTAAACATACTTATAGCACATGTTTCGCTTTATTCATCCTACAAAAATCGTCTTATCTCACAAATTGTCGAGAGATATCAAGAACTGTTATAACTACATCTTAATCACACCCTATTGATCAAAACCCCTCAACTAATTAAACGAAAACTACAACTTTTTTCTTATGAACCCTAAATCAATTTTTACAAGATTTTGAGTGAAAGAAGGAGTTTTAATCTAATTCTTTTTACCAAAGACATGTTAAAGAGATAATGAACCTATATGAGTGTACCTTTAGTCTTGAAACGAGTTTAAATTTCTACGTATAAATCGAGCGGAATATGACGTGAGAGTGTTTGAGTGTGTTTGGAATTTTTTAAATATGAAAAGTGTGAGAGCGAAATGTGTTTGAGAATGTGTTAACCGGTCAAGTTTGGAAAATGGCATAAATGGTCCTTGTAATTTATATCCTTTTCTATTTTCCTTTTAAACTTATGTCTAAGTCTTATTAACCCCTAAAGTTGCAAACTTAGGTTTTAAGTCCTATTTTGCCTTTTAGTCCCTAAAAGTTAAATCCAATAACATCTTAAGCTCTTTTTGAGTTAAAATAATATTAACTCCCCTTTAAATGATGATTCGTTATTGTTTAAAACTTTTTCCTTTTAATCAGATGAACTTTTTGTAATAGTCTTTTATGATAGTATTTGATATTTTCTCTCCTCCTCCAAATAAATGTCGCGCTTTTTCTAATTTAAAGAGTTGTAGACATTGTTACCTTGAGTGGTTTGAAACTTTTTTAAAAATCTGTTCTGATGGAAACTGATAATATTTTATTATTCTTCAAAAACAACACCAATAAAAACAAGATTTCTCTCGTTTTACATAAATAAATGCACTGACACGTATACTTATTTGATTAGGAAGCACGGGTTGTGTTGCAAAGTGAACACAAGCCTTTGAATGAATATGAAGTAATTCATTCCCGAGAAAAATGAATTTTCCGTTGTGAGGGTTTTTTTTGTCCAAAAAGGTGTTCTTTTTGTCGAAAATATATGCTTTAAATTGATAGATCGGGGGGGTTTGTTGCTATCTGAAATAATAGCAAGCCATTTGACATGTTTTGAAAACTATTTGAACTTCTGCTCGAACTTCATTTACAACCTCGTATCATTATTAAATGACATTTCTAAGGCCGTAAATGTTATCGATTTTTAGAAGACATGTCAAGAACACCATATTTTTATATTTTTCGATTTTTTAATTTTGTATTTTCTTTTTATAATTTTATATTTTTATGTTTTCTTTTTGAAAAGTTTATATAAAATGAAAAATATTTTTGGGTTTTTTTGATTTTATTATATACATATGATACATAGGATATGTGAAGAGAGTACCACCATTACTCTTCCTCTTCGTTTGCCAGTTTTTTCAAAGTCTCTAGGGACATGCTTTGCATTCAAAGCTTTTTGATGAGAAATTCTAGTCGTTCTCGTGCTAAAGGCTTGGTGAAGTTGGTCCTTCCAGTTGATACTATGTTTCTGCAAAAAATTCACAGGTTCAACCACTCGTTTCTCCACTGGTCCTCATAAAGTGATGTCTGATGTCTATATGCTTGGATTGGGAGTGTTGGACGTTGTTGCAACATAAAGCAATGGCACTTTTATTATCGCAGTACAGAGGTATCTTTTTTAATACAAGGCCATAGTCAGTCAATTGTGATCGCATCCAAAGTATTTGAGCACAACATCCTGACAAGGCAAATTTATTCAGCTTCTATACTGGATATGGCGGTGCTCTTTTGTTTCTTTGCACGGACCAGCTCAACTATTCATATCATAAACTGCGCCATACTTCCAGACGTACTTTTTCTGGTATCTTGGCAACCCGCATGGTCAGCATCTCCAAAAGCTGGTAGAGCAATGCAAGAATCCTTCGGACCACATACCCATATTAATGGTTCCTCGTAGGTAACAAAAGATTCGCTTAACCGCATGTAAGTGCTTTTCGGTTGGCTTTGCCTGATACTGGACACACATGCCACAAACAAATACAGGTTATGTTACTGGACTGTATGATACATAAGATGCCAATCATTCCACGAAACGTATAGGATCAACGGTTTCCCTTGTGGATCTTCTTCAGTTGGGATTTCTCCACTCATTGGAGCATCCGATGGTTCACAGGTTACCATACCATACCATTTTAATTGATTCTAGAAGCATATTTTGTTGGTTTAAAAAGATGCACCTCTAGGTACTCCTGAGAAATTTTGTAGTCCTAAGAAGAATGATTAGTTTGTCCATCATTGAACATTGAATTTTGAACACATTATTTTTGAAAACGTTTCACAAAGATCAGGTTTAGTGGAAGCAAAGATAATATCATTAACGTAAATTTGTACCAATAATATGTCCTTGCCTTCACGTTTGACGAACAATGTTGGATCGACGGTGCCTTTGGTGAACTTATGGAGAGTAGAAATTATGAGAGCAAATCGTACCAAGCACATGGAGCTTGTTTCAAACCATAAAGAGCCTTCTTTAGCTTATACACATGAGTGGGATTCTCTGGCATTTACAACCATTTGGTTGGCTAACATAGGACTCCTATGCAGAATGCCATTTAAAAACGCGGCCTTCACATCCATTTGGTATACAACCATGTTCATATGAGCAACAAATGCAATAAAGATATAGATGGCCTCGAGTCGTGCAAATGGAGCAAAAGATTCCTCAAAGTCTATGCCTTCTTCCTGATGATAACCTCTTGCTACCAAACGAGCCTTATTTTTCAATACACCTCCCAGCTCGTCTAATTTCACCTTGTAGATCCACTTCAAGGTAATAACCATTACACAATCTGGACAAGGTATGAGTTCCTAAACTTCAAGACGTTCAAACTTGTTGAGTTCTTCTTGCATAGCTTCAATCCAACCTGCATTCTTTCAAATGCTACTATAAAACCTCTATTGAATCACCCACTTCCATTCAACTCATCTACCACCCTCCTTAGCTTGTCTTTAACGTATTAGACTATTATTCCCACTGACTATCATTATTCCCAATCTCACAAATATGCCAATAACATTGTTATGGGTGATCTTGGTCCATTTGTTGATGTGTTTGGGTGGTTGATTGATTGAATGCACATGATTTAGAATAACAACATGAGTATAGGATTCTTCAGAACTAGGTTCTGGAATTAGAAATTCAACAGAGGGATTATTATCCATGTGTGCAACTTTAATATCATGGTCAGCTTCTTCAACACCAAGAGGAATAACTAGGGGTGATGTTCCTGGAGTTGTTTGAGAGGCACTTAAAGATGATGCAGCTTGATTAATTGCAGTTTAGGAAGGTGTACCGGTTGAAACAACAAGTTTTGGTGCAATAACTGCCGGAACTTGAGGATCAACACATGGTAGAGGATTAAGGTACTCATTAAACATTGGTTGAAACAACATTTCACAATCGTTCTTTATTGGTGAAACATACGGAGTTGAAGAAGGAATGTTTGGCACAAATCCTGAACTAATTGTTCCAGGAGTTAAAAGTTTAGGCACGGGTCCTGAACTGAATTGTTCAGAAACCATTGCGGTCAACTCATCAAAATCAACATGTATAGTTTCAATAATCATTCAAGTCCTTTTGTTGTAGATTCGGAATGCTTTCTTCGCGGGAGTATAGCCAACAAAAATTCCAATATTTGCCTTCGGTTTCAACTTACCAAGATATTCACCGTCATTAGAGGGATAACAGAGAGTACCAAAGGCATGAAGATAGGATAAGTCAGGTTTTCGATCATAGATAAGTTCATACGGTGTTTTGTTGTGATGTTTTCGGATTAATGATCAGTTTTGTATATATGATGACATTAAATAACGTTTATTTATAGCATCATTTATCCCATGTATTTAACTTATTTTGTATAATTATTGCAAAGAATTGTTACTTAATCGTTTATATTTGAGAATTGCAGTAATTATGGAGTACTTGGTGAATATTAGCAAAAGGCGCGCATTCTGAAGCTTAAATGAATATATTTTGAAGATTACTATTTTGACTACCAATACACCGTATTCATCAAGGAAGATACGGTGTATCCGTGCCTACACTCACCAAAGACCACAAAGGAAACAAGCTCAATACGCCGTATCCGGAGAAGACCAATACGCCGTATTCAAGATATAGTATGCGAATATTCTGGAAGATATCAAACGTGGTCCCTACTCCAAGAAACTCCAATACGTCGTTCCAGTTCAAATAACCTAACTTAGGTATCAATCAATTAAAATCCAGGAATACTACAAGCACACTTCTCATATCCATTCAGGACAAATCAGAATCTATAACCACAAAGATTTATGTGACAAAAATGCTCGATAAATCATCATATGCAATCAATCTAAGGGAAAAGCTCATAATCTTTGATCTAAGGCAACTTGGAGACTCTTAAAGGCATAAAAGTGAATCTGATAAGATCTCTAACCACTTAGCACATAACCATTAACAAACACCAACATATTTCGCTACATTCATTATTAATTTTTTTTCCTATAACACTCATATGATCGAGATAACAAAAACTGTTTCTATCCCATCCTAATCGCACCCTAACGAATCAAACCCCTCAATCAATTCAAGAAAACACGTAACTTTAATATTATGAACCCTAAATTGATTTTATTCGATTAAGAGCTCAAAAACGAGTTTTAAACTAATTCCTTTTATAAATGAGATGAGAAATAGGTAATGAATGAATAGGAGTGTACCTTTGATCTTGAAATGAGTTTGAACAATTCGAATTGAGTGTGTAGCAGAGTGCATGTGTGTGTTTGAGAGAGGGAAATATGAAAAATGTGTTTGACTGACTTGGTTTGACCGAAATGTGTAGTTGACCCAAGTATTGAAACTTGGTAAGAATGGTCCTTGTGTTTAACTATCTTTTCTATCTCAATTATAGAATTATGCCTAAGGCTAATTAAGTTATAGAAATTACAAAATAAGCCCCTACAAGTGTATAGCTAGATCTTAAGTCCTGGGTTTTGCCCTTAAGTCCCTAAATGTGTCATGAACCCTAAATCGATTTTATTCGATTAAGAGCTCAAAAACGAGTTTTAAACTAATTCCTTTTATAAATGAGATGAGAAATGGGTAATGAACGAATAGGAGTGTACCTTTGATCTTGAAATGAGTTTGAACAATTCGAATTGAGTGTGTAGCGGAATATGTGCGTGTGTGTGTTTGAGAGAGGGAAATATGAAAAACGTGTTTGACTGACTTGGTTTGACCAAAATGTGTAGTTGACCCAAGTATTGAAACTTGGCAAGAATGGTCCTTGTGCTTAACTATCTTTTCTATCTCAATTATAGAATTATACCTAAGGCTAATTAAGTTATAGAAATTACAAAATAAGCCCCTACAAGTGTATAGCTAGATCTTAAGTCCTGGGTTTTGCCCTTAAGTCCCTAAAAGTTAACACCAATAACAACTTAATACTTAATGACTTAAAATTAATTAAGACACTCCCCTTTAAATGATGACCCGTTATTGATAAAACTTTTCCTTTCATTCCGTGATGACTTTTTGAAAGAATTTTAAATTTTCTCCCCCTCAAATAATGTCTCGTTTTCTATTTAAATGACTTTGTTTTGATTGATAGAACAAAAATCTTTTAAAATTCCTGAATCTGTTTCGTTTTAATAACCACAATTAACAACAAGATTTCTTCTTTTTTTCAGAAATAAATGCACTGAAACGTACACTTATTTATTTATGCATGGATATATCGAGTCAAATCCATGCCCGGGCAAATATTAAATTACCGTTGTCCGGAACAACTGTTAATAAGACGACATGCGTTTTAGAATGGAAAGCGGAGTTGCAGCTGAAGTAATGCAAGCCATTTTTGTAATTCCAAATGACTTAAAAATATTTACTAAGCCAAAAGTATTTTTTAAATGAAAAATAAAATACAAAGATACACGAAGTATGTATCCTTTACTCATCATCTCCTTCTTGAAGACGTCTGAGAGTTTCTGGGGTCATACTCTTCATCCCAAGTCGTGGTAGAAGAAATTCGAACCGTTCTCTTGGCAATGCTTTTGTGTAGTATATCCGCAATTGATAGTTCGTTTCCACGAAGTAGAGTTTCAAACCACTCATTTTTCCATTTGCTCTCAATGAAATGGTGACGAATGTCGTTGTGCTTTGATGTGAGTGTACACCTTGTTTACAGCAAAGAGCAATGGCACTTTTGTTATCACAGTACAGAGAATTTTTTTGAATTCAAATCCATAGTCTTTTAGCTGAGATCGCATCCATAGGATTTTGAGCACAACAACCAGACATTGCAATGTATTCAGCCTCTGTTGTCGAAATGGCAGTGCTTCTCTGCTTCTTAGATGACCAGCTTACTAATTTTTCTCCAAGAAACTGAGCACTTCCCGAAGTACTTCTTCTTGTGTCTTGACATCCCGCATGATCAGCATCTGCATAAGCTGTTAGAGCCATAGCGTTGTCCTTCGGATACCAAAGACCCCATTATTGAATAGTTCCTCTGAGGATACTGAAAGACCCGTTTTGGATTACTTCTAGGTGTTTTTGGAGGCTTGGCCTGATATCTAGCACACTATGCACAACTAAAAATACCAAGGTCTGGTTACTGGCAGTGGAGGTACAGTAGGGAGCCAACCATTCTCTGAATCGTGTTGGTCAACTGAATCCCTTTGAGATCTATCCCAGTTTCAATCGATCTACATTGGTGTATCGACAGGATCTATAAGATCATTCCATATTTCTTTTAAGATTTTGGGAGAGCATATTTTGCCTTGATTAATAAAGATGCCCTCGAGGCTTTGAGAAACCTATAAGCTAAAGAAAAGACATTTGTCCCATCATTGACATCTGAAATTTTGAGTTTATCTCTTTTGAAAAAATGGTAACAAGTTGTAAGACATTGAGGCAAAAGTATATCATCTACATAGATTTGAACGAGGAGAATATGTTTGCCTGTTTTGCGAGTGAATAACGTCGGATCCACAACCCCTTTGAAGAATTTTGTTGCCATGAGGAACTTTGATAAAGTGTCATACCATGCGCCCTTGGAGCCTGTTTTAACCCATAAAGAGCTTTCTTCAGACGATAGACGTGAGTAGGATGTTCTGATCCTTCAAAGCCCTTCGTTTGGCAGTACGATTACTTCTTTCTTGGCAGATTTCATTAATAAAATGCAGTCTTGACATCCATCTGCGTTGATGACCATGTTTTTACTTACTGCATTTGCAATGAATATTACTAATAGCTCTATCGAGAAACTGGCGGACAAATTGATTCTTCAAAAATCAATACCCTCCTCTTGACGATATCCTTATGCAATCTAACCGAGCTTTATTTTTCAGGTCATCAATTATCATCAAGCTTTTCCTTGTAGATCCACTTGAGAGCGATAACCATTACATAGACTGGGCGAGGTACTAATTCCCATACTTCAAGTCGATCAAACTCGTGAATTTCATCTTGCATGGCTTGAAACCAGCAGTCTTCTATCACGACCAATTTGAAATTCTTTGGTTTGACTTTTGACAGTTCAGTATGGTAACAGTACCATAGAGCATTGGAAGCTAACTATTTTCTTGTGGATACCGGACGAGAAGGATTACCAACTATATTATCAAGATGGTGATCTTTGGACCATTTTCTGAGATGAGTTGGTAGTTGATTAGCTTGGTTGGGTTCGGCTATACTAACATCCCCTAATGATGACTGTGCAGAACCAGGTTCTCCAGTAACAAGGTTAACTGAGGGATGAAGGGTAGCTTGAGTAATTGTGGTATCTTCGATAGTGGTTCCAACTGCAACATCATGATGAATGACTGGAGGTTGTATTCCATATGATGACGGTGAATAACTTGTTGACGGTGCATCTTGAGCAAATGTTGTAGACACAGATGTACTTAGTGGAACAACTTAAGCGTTAACAACAATAGCAGAAGGTACTGGTTCATCGACTCTAGTTACTTCAAAGTATCCATCGAACATAAGTTGAAATAATAACTCCAAATCTTTATCCGTTGATAGAACATAATTGGTTGCATGAACCTGATTGGGAATGAGCCCTGAACTAAATTATCCAAGCGTCATCGACATAGGCTCGGCACCTGAACTGATGTGTACAGGAGCTATTTCACCATTTCATACACATTGAGAGACCAAGTTAAACTGTATGGATCACATTTGATTCACTATTCTCCCCTTCAAAAATTGCATATATGATTGCATATGAACGTTGATTCACTTAACGTCTGAACGAGCATGGGAAATTATGAAACTTTTTGATGAAAATGGTCGAAAACAAGAAGATTTCTCTTCTTTCAAAGATAAAGCGCACTGAAGCGTACACTTTTCTTTCCTATGAGGAGCGGGGCCTGAAGAGACATCTACAGACGCCATTATGATGAAGAATGAGGCCTGAACTAATGTGAACATACGTCATTATTTGATATAAATGCATTACTCTCCATAACCCATGATAGCTCCAAAGTGATCATTTTTGAATCTGACTTTCCCGAGGAACTTTTCCACAGACTTCTTTAGATTTGAATGATTCCCCATCATATGTTTTGAACAGCCTAAGTCCAGATACCAAAGGACGATCTGTACGACCTACATTTAAAAACAGTCAAATGTGGAGGGTTTGAAATTTCGAATTCCCAAATTTGGTTGGGGTCCTGTTGGTTAGCAGAAATAGTAGTTCATTTCACAGGAACCCTAGTTAAAGGGCATTGTTCTCCTAAGATGAACAACTTTCCTGTGGGTCTCTATTGATGCCCACCAATATGTAATCCTAAGGTAAATTTCTTTCCTGTGGGTCTCCATTGATAACCAACATTAGCGAACACTTTGCCTGTTGCTTTCCAAACCTGCTTGGCTTTGTTCAAGCCATTAGCAGACAATTTCCCTTTTACTTTCCAAACCTGTTTGACCTTGTTCAAGCCATTTTTAACAGTGGGGGTTGCATTCACAGAATTCAAAGGTTTAATAACACACATATCATGATTTGCAGAAATTAAGCATTTGTTACACGTTTTGCACACAGATTCAGAATTCGAATTAATTACAACACGCTTAGAGCTAATGCTAGACTCAACTCGATTCACTTTTGTCCATACAGACTTATTTGTCCTAGGATGGTCTTCTACTTTCATCTTATTCTCACTCTTAGCAGGCAGGATCCTATTTTTCTTTGTATTGCTCCTAGGCTTTGATCTGCTAGCGTCAGTGGAACTGCTTACTCTTGTAGAAGGGATCACAGGGACATTAGACTGTTGAACTTTCTGTTGCACTACATGTTTCTGTGTGTTACTAGTTGATGTTTCTGGTTTATCATTAAAAGTAACTTGCTTTTTCCTAGTTAAAGGGGTAGAGGGAGCCTTGTTATCTCTTTCATTGAAACTTTTCGGGCAAGTGCCAATCACATATTCTAACAATTCCTGAGATAGCTTAGTGTATTGACAAGCATATAAGTGCATTATCTATAGTGGTTTAACTTCTTAGACTTCTCTACAATCTCCCTAGCTATTTCTAACACTCTCCTTATGCATGGTTGATATAGTTTAATATGAGCACTCCTATGTTCCTTAAAGAATGAGGGATATCGATTTAACATCAATGGTATACATGTAAGGAACAAGAACTTGTTGGTTTGACTGAAGTCATAGTGACACAAGACACTTTGCTTTCAAACTAAGCGTTAGACTCTCAATTTCATTGTAACATGGTAGATGTCTTGTTACTAGTGTGCGCACGCGAAATCTTACTGGAGTCATACAATGCTTGTAATGTTGTTTGATATTCTTCTAGTTTTTCTCTAACACATTCATTTTGTTCAATAAGAGCAAATGACATCGTTAGCTTTATAATTTTCACAATTCTGTCACTTTCATTTTACGTGACTTGAGCTTGCAAGTTTCTAATTAAGTTGTCCTTTTCTTGAAGCTGTGTTTCTAGATTTTTAATTCTAAAAAATGAGTCAAATTCAGGAACATCCTGTGAAGGTTTGTGATTTGTTATTTCCAAGTTTCTTGAAGGTGTTGATATTTCAATTGCATAAATTTAGGTATTCCACCTCAAGTTTGTTCAAAACTTTATCATTCATCATTTACTTACTTTGATTATCATTTATAATTTGAGATCTCAGCTTCAAGATCTAGACAACGTGATTGTTCAACAGCAAACATTCAATTGATTCGACAAACAATTAGCAATTAGATTCTTCTTTGCAATGAGAAGGGTTTTCCTTTTAATTTCAGCAATTGTTTGTGCACAGTATTCTTGGTCCACCTTGCTGAAATTGATCAAAAATTTCTTTCCATTTCTTTAACGTCTTTAAAGGATTAATTTAAACCTTTGAACTCCTTTCTAAGTGTTGTTTAGAGTTTTGAAAAAATGTATGGGACTTCAGTGAGGTAACATCTTTTTGTTTGTTAAAACCTCTTCCCCTTCTATGACAACCTGTATTGTGTGATCTCTTTTTACATGTTTGTCAAATTCGGTAAAAAGTTGTGTGTGTGTATAAGATTAATTTTACACTTGAATTTTTTTGTTGGAGAAACCTTGGGGACAAGCTTGAAAGGGGTATGGGTGGATACAACAGTCGGGTGTTGAAGTGGCTTTTGAGAACTGAGCTTCAACTTTTTCCTGTCATTTTTATCTTTGGACCAAAATAATATGTTAGGGGTCAATCTATCTGAGGTGCGAAGATTGCATGATTAGTTCTCTTTTGAGTAATATGGGGGTGCAAACTTAACTTATTTTATGAATACACTGAGGGCTGTTCATTTTATCATACATTCTTTTCCTAGTCTACTCTGCTTATATCAAGAAGTTTCCTCCTAGTCATGCACAACAGCAGGTTTATGATGGTTTTGGACTATTTCCAGTACCATTTATAGAGGGCAGATTGATTCCTTGATTTTGTACGTGTGAGACATAAGGGGGTTTTTGTACCTATTGCTACCTTTTTTCTTTTCATTCATTAAAACGGTATGGTTTACTTAACATATGCACCCGTTTGACAGACTAATCTTGTTTGACTAATCTATCTTTAAACCTTTTCTTTTGCTTTTTGATGTCTAAAAAACTCTTCAATGTATTTAGCTTCTTTTTGTTTAAATCCTTTTTCTAGTTGTCAATTCTTCTTCATTGACTTGTTATGGTCAAACGTAAAACGAGTTGCATTTGTACAATATCGAAGTTCGTATTTAATGAAGTTTCCTTTCTATTCTCGGTCAAAGATTAATTATTCTCACTTTGTTCATCAATCTTTGGTTCTTTTTATACGATTAATTATATTTGTTCATTTTTCTTTCACCAGACCGTTTCTTATATCTAGCAAGTTCAGAAGTCAATGTGTCATTAAATACTTTAACTGCTGATTGATGACATACTGTGGACACCTGTTCTTTGCATATCATCTATATTGACATCAATGCTCATTTCTGACAAAAAGATACATTAATTTGTACTACATGTTCTTGTTGTCCTCCTATATTTGATCATACTGAAATAATATTGCTATCTCACTCGTATAGGTCAGCTAAGAGTTAAACAACGTAGTTGTGTTGCACATTGCTTTGCATCTCATGTACTTGATGATACTCATCTACATTATCTAAATAGTAATCATGATCTTGTACCTCAGATGGAATATTCGAGTCATATGATGTCCCGACTTCATCGTAGATTGGATCTTCATACATATTAGACATCTTGATTTATTGTGAAATGATATCAAACTTGATCGATCGGTGATAAAGGAGACTTGTGTTAAAGAAGATGTTTTTGCGTTGAAGCGTTGATTAAGATTATTATTCACGGATTTTACAAATCTAACCAACCGAAAAAACCAAGAATTCACGGGATTTACAAGTAAGATAGACCGTAGAAAAAATAAAATCTTTTTGGAGAAAAATGTGATATTTCTCAAGAAATATGACAATGTAATGTTTCACTTGGAATATGACAATGTAATGTTTTAGTTGGAATATGTCAATGTAATGTTTCTCTTGCTAACATATTTCTCTTGACATGTTTCTCTTGCTAACATATTTCTCTTGAAATTTAACCTGTCATATTTCGCTTAGAGGCAAACATATTTCGCTTGAAACATATTCTGCTTCATTCATACCTGCATATTTTGCTTCCTTCAAGCAGAAAGGTAACTTCAAGCAAAACATGACTTTTTCCACCAAAAACACACCCTTTTTGACGTTGTACCTTGATTTTTCTTGCACAACTAGTTACCTTATGCCTAGATCTTGCTTAAAATATAAACATAAACACATCTAAGCACAAAAATCTGGGTTTTGATTTTCGAACCAAGAACACAAAAAAGCAACTAGAAAACACGATCTAATCAAGATCCAAACGCACACAAACTCACGAAATCACCACAAAGCTCTGATACCAATTATAGGATATCATATTTCACAGCCCGAAGATGATTCTTAGATTTGGCTAGTTTCTAGAGAGAGAAACACATGGAGAGATATTTTCTAGTGAGAGAAACTATATGTGTAAAATGGAAAATGAATAATGACTAGCTACCTCTTCCAAAGTTGGAAGAGGTATATATAGTTCTTACAAAATACAGGGTATTAGTACCCGGTTCAAAACCGAAAATCATACGATTAACTATTAAACTACGAGCTATAATAAACAGTAAAATACACGGGGTGATTGAGTCTTTTTCTAATATCTAACAGATGTTAATAACATACACATAATTAAGTTAAAAATTGTCTTAAACTACACTTAGCCATCTAGCTCACTTCAATCCTATGTTTTCATTTCTTCTTCTTGCCAAACACTCCTTTTAGTGCCTTTCCAAATGATTTGAAACCTCCGCGCATCTCCTTATGCATTTGTTGCGTTTGGTTGAGCAAGACGGTTTGTCGTTCAAAGAGAGTTTCATCAGTTTGTTCAGAAGCGGAAGGCATTTGGTAGTTTTGGTAGTTGAGAGGATCAAGAGAGTTAAGGTAGGTGGTGGGAGATGGAGTACTTGCACGAGAAGTTTCGACATTATCATCATCATCATCATCATCATCGTGTTGATGAGATGACGTGCCTTGATGATGAGAAGATGAAGAAGATACGGAATGACGTGCCTTGCCACGATCACTTCGAGGTCGTCGAGTTTGTTTTAGGGCAAGAGGACGCATGACTCGATCAACAATGTCATAAATGCCATTGTCAAGATGAGGATATGTTTCCATGACGTGTCGATAGAGATGAGTAAGAAACATGCCATACGGAAGATTAGCGGTTGGAGTATATCTAGCACATTGGATTCTTTTGACGAAAAAATAAGCAAGATTGTATTGTTCTTCGGCAACAACACAATACAACATGTGAGCAAGACAAGCGGGAAGATGATCCCGATGTCCTCCTAGTCCGAACACATTTTCTCTAATGAGCTCTTCCCATTGCTTCATGTCGGGGCTTAATTCTTTGGTGAGAATTTGATTTGGATTGAGAGAGACCGTTTGACTTTTAATGGTACGGTCTACCATGACACGTTCCAATTCAAGAAGTCGACGAATGTCGTCGGGAGTCGGAAGATCGGTGCAATATGGTCCCTCGGTTTCTCGAGAATACTCAAGAGATGCAAGATCCCATTCGTTTGTAAAAACGGCTTGACCATTGTATGGAATTTTGAGAATTTGACCGAATTGAGCGAGAGTAAGAGTTATGAATTCGTGTTGAATCATAAAGGAGATAACAAGGTAACCATATTCATCGGTTTGTACGTGACTGGCTATAGAAGTTATTAGATAATTCTTGGAAGAATAGTTAGTTGATTTGAAACGAGAATTTGATCGAATATTAGTAAAGAGGACACTTTTTTTTACTTAGATGTTGTTGGATTTGTAGTAAGCTTGATCAACAACATGACCTTCGTGAATGTTGTGGTTTTCAATAGGTTTATAGAATTGGGCAATGGTAGGGGAGATGCGGGAATTTTGGATACTTTTGGTATGTAGGATTTAGTGAGGGATATATCGGTTGTAGTGGCTTTCGGCATTTTGTCACCTAAACAAGTAATCAACAACATAAAATGTTAAAAAAATATAATAAGAAAAATAAAGTTTTGAAAAATGACAAATGTGGGACAAGGATTACTTCGACTTTAAAAGTAAAAAACCTATGAAGTGATCCATATGCTCCGTATTTATTTTGTGACTTAATCTGGATGTCGAAGAAGATATATTAGTTTATTATTTCAAACATTCAAAGACAATAAACCCAAACACTCCCTTATCAATATAAAATTTGTCTAAGCATGTCAAAAAATTATGTATTAAGTGCATATTTTGTTTGACACGTATAAGTTTGTTATTTATGACTTGAAAAGAGTTAAATATTATTTGTTTTGACTAGAAACCATGCTTTAAAGCATTAAACCAAACGCCTATTTATTTAATGTGATTCATAAAAATGTATCAATATATATATAAATTATATATCTTGATGACTTTTACTAGTTCGTTAAGTGTTCTATACATGTGACAAAGCTATAGTGATGGGTCATTTTAGACTTAAAAATTGTTCCTAAGAAACGAACCAAACATCCCTTTATTTTTTATAACATATTATCTATTGATTCAAAAAGTATATATTTAGGAATGTACGTTTTGATGGGCAATGTATAATTGTTTTAACGTGTTTTTGGCATGAATCAACAATGTATAAGCTTTGTTTCAAAAAAAATGAAAAATATGTATATATGTTTATAAAAAACTTCGAACCAAGAAAAAATTTTGTGACTCAATTCTAATGAATGTATTGAATTCTTATGACTACGGGAATCATTGTAGTTATAGAGTTGCTAGTTCTAATCTAAAAAGGGCTTGATGAGCGGTGCGGTGTGGTAGAAAATAATAAAGAACACCCAATTTTGTTAGGAGCAAATTGACGAAATCCAATATGAAAGAATGATGGAATGCTTACAATAGATGTTGTGGATGTCTTGTTGCGAACCCCCTTGTGAATTCTTGATTAATTAGGCGATTTGAAGATTGGTTGTTGAAGGTTTTTGGCTATGGTGTTCGTTCAAAGTGGGTAGGAAAAGGAGAAGAAAAAAAATGAAGTTTGGGTATATAATTTTGACAGAAAAGGGGAAGTTTGTTTTTCCAGAAAGGGGTCCCCTTATTAATTAAAGGGGGCCGCCCTATGAGAAATAATTTTTCTTCAATTTTTGGCACAGTTTTTTGTGAGAATGATTTTTGACAATTATTAATTATCCCTTTGTTTATTAAAAATGCTTCTTTACTATTTCGGGTCGAGATAATCAAGACGTCAATTCGAGAGGTGATTTAGAGATGAAATTTCTCGCAAGAAGGAGGGATTAATTTTTTCAAAAAGACAATTAGTATATTCGATTTGAGATGAGACGAGAATGGATAGCAAAGATAATAAAATAATAAGACGTAGTTAAAAATTTCAACAAGTTGATTTCGATAGACGTGGATGATGGTTGACACGGATCCGAGGCGATCGTCGAGGTCGAAGGGAGTTTGTTTCATCCATAGCGTGTCTATGATCTTCATAGGACTAATTTCCTATTCGTAATATTAATTGTTAACATTTAGCTTGCTCTTCTTCGTTACGTGAGTTTGCTTGTGGTCATAGAACATCTCTTTTTGTAGCATTAACAATAATCTACCGAAAAGGTAGTTCTAGTGAACTAATCTCTTCAAAGCTAGAAAACCAACAAATGGTATTTCTAGAGACTACATTATTTTCTAAGAACTAATTACACTACAACATCATAGTTACATAGACATTTACTTATAATCTATATTCTACGAATATAAAAAGTGAGACGTACCTTACTCTTTAGAATTATCTTCATTTATGTCTTCATGATGTAAATGATAAGGGTTCATGGGAACCTTATCATGAATTCTTTAATCTGGAGACAAAGAATGTTTATAGAGAGCACACTACTTCAAAGGTTGTGATGGCTTAGCCATTTGGTCTCCAACGTTTCATGTATCCGAAGTTATTGTTTCCGCATATGTTTTGCTTTGACTTCCGAAACACATGCACGACGAGCATTTCCACATTGAGTAAGCTTGGTGATGTGGATGATTCAACATTGTGTGATTTAGTGTTAGTTTAATTTTGGTCTACCTTGGTCTCTCCTAGGTTGAGGTGTTTTGGAACGAGAATGAGAGTTTTCATTTCTTCTTGGAGGAGGTGTTTTAGATCTCATTGTGGGTTTAGTAAATCTGACTCGGATTTTAATGGAGGTTTGTAAAACGTTTTATCCACATTCATCACTTTGCAATAGAATTTTGTATTATTTATAAGTATAAATTTAAGTTTGATTCTATCAATTTTCTTTAGACTCAAATTCTTGGGCTTTTATAAACTTTATTGTTGTTTTGCAATAGGTGATCCTTTTGGTAAAATTAAAACCTAACCCGATTTATCTCCGGAAGTTTTTTGAGAACTTATTATTTTCTTAAGTGAGTGACTACTATCATTAAATTGATTTAGCCTAGATATTTCCTTTCTAAGGCTTTCATTTCAAGCTTGTGGTTTGAACATAATTTTCATTCTTCCCATTATTCCTTACTTTTTTTCTAACCAAATAATTATCTCTTAATTCTAGTGCTTCATTTTCTAAATTCTACTTTAGCTTGTTTTAAAGTTTTATTTTTAGCCATGACTTTTAGTCCTAATTTGCATAGTCATACTATATTCCAATCTAAGTTTATTTTCATCTAGTGTGTGGTCATCACTAGAGTATTTGGCTTTCGAAAAGTACACTCATTGGAAGCTTTAGCCATAAGACACTTTTCGTCATTTGTTTTTTCATCTTCATCTTCATCTTCGTTGCTATCACTCCAAGATCCTCCAACAAACGCTTTTTGATTTTGATATCTTGATAGTTTTGGACATTCTCCGACGAGATGATTTGGATCACCATACTTAAAACATTTTCTTTTGCCTTTGTCATTTTTGTCGTCTTTATTTCTTTGGTATGATTTTCTTTCTTCATATGGTTGTCTTACGAATCGTCCTTGTCTTTTGAAGAATTTCTTGATGTTTTTTCGGCATGGCGCCTATTCTTCATCTTCACTATCGGAGGTTGAGCTATCATCATCACTAGATTCCTATCTAGTTTTCAAGGCAATAGATCTACTTTGTTCTCTTTTGATTTTGACAGTTTCAGAGTCTTTCTTGACTACTTCTTCATAAACTTTCAAATTTCCAATGAGTTCGTCAAGTGATAGAGTTGTTAGATTCTTTGATTCTTTAATCGCCGTGACTTTTGCGCGCCATTTTGGATGCAGTGCCCTAAGAAATTTCCATAAACCTATTCTTGCTAGAAAAACCTTCATTAAGTGCTTTTAGACTAGTAATAATAGTGTTAAATTTAGCAAAAGCATTTTCTAATTGACTCCTCTTTCGGAAATCATTACAATTGTTTCATATTGTTGAACAAGAAGATCTATTTTATTAGCTTTGACTTGATTATTACCTTAATGAGTGATTAATAAAATATCCCAAATTTCTTTTGCGGTTTGACACATAAAAATTCTTTCGTATTCTTTACGTGGCAAAGCATTATAAATTACCATTTTAGCTTCATTATTTTTTGCAAGTTTCTTTTTAAGATCATCATTTTGTTTATGAAAAGGTACACTTACAATCCTTTGTCGTTTCGGGGATATTTTGTATAAGAGGAAAATCATCTTGGTATAACATGCCACAGATCTAGTATCTTTTGATTTTCACAAGTTTCGAAAAAATATATTTTTCCAATAAATAAATCTATCACTTTCAAATAGTGGTGGTCTTTGTATAGATTGCCCTTCTAAATATTTTTCTGATTCCATAGATCGATTCAAGTTTTAAAATACAATTTATTTTAAAAATCTTATTTAGCGTGGCTCTGATACCAATTATGGAAAACTAGAAGGGAGGGTTGAATAGTTTACCGCTTTTTAATTAAAGGTTTTGAAGTGTTTGAAAAAAAAATTAGATTTGAATTTATGTGAACTCAATACTTGCACAATATGAACAATATAAATAAGTAAGAGCAAATAAAGGAATAAGGGATAAGAGTTGGAAAGATCAAACCACAACACAAGGATTAATAGTGATTCGGTTACGAAGCTCCTCTTCGGCCTACTCCACTCCTCGAGCACCAAACTCGAGAGTTTTCTTCACTATGTCAACAAAATCCCTTATGGCGGAGAAAACCGTACACAACGTTACTTACATCGATTTACAACACAAAGCTAAATATCGAGTTCTAATCTTAGCTAGAACCAATCTGTTACAACACAACTTTACAAGATATACAAATGATTTACAATTTATGATATGGGTGCAACAAGATTGCAATATACACTTGGGGTGTAATACTTCTTTACTTGATGATGGAAGTATTCTTCTTTTGCACTTGAGGAATTAAGCTTGGATCACTTGGAAACAAAGCTTTATGATTAAATAATCAAATGATTTTAGAGAGGATATATGGGCTGTTTTGAACAGAAAGAATGAGTGCAAAAGGTGAAAAAATTGTGGAGAAAAGTCTAGTATTTATAGGACAAACTGGGAGAGCGTCTACCTAGGGGCGGTCCACTTAAATAGGTAGGCGGTCCCCTTAATTTTAAGGGGTTCAGCTGTGTATTTAAGGGGGGCGCCCAAGACTAGGGCTTCCCCAGTTTGTCTTTTCTGTAGGGGGAATTTTCTGGAACTTTTCTAGCCGTTTTAGGTTCGAAAATTTGAATTTCAAAATGTTTATTTTGAGTAAAATATTTCTTTTAATTGTAGAAAATATTTTGTAATGTTTTAAAAATGTTTACAATATTTTATAAAAGTGTGAGGTTGAATAAAAATTTCATTTGATCATAAAATGAATTAAGCATTTATTTATTCATACCTTTAAGTGGTGTGTTTGTTGAAATGAGAATTTACTACTAATTACTTGTTTACGTTTAATTTTACGTTGAACGTTTTTATATTTTGTGATTATCAAAACGTAAAGATGTGAAAAAATATTAGTAATGTTTTTAGGCATTATATTTTATCAACAATTCTGACAGCAGATGTATTGACCCGGTTTCTGCCTAAGTGTAAGGAGGGCTTGTTTCTTTACACCCTTTATCCTTACATTTCTTTTTCATTCTTCAGCCCCTTCAGTGCTTACCGAGACTTCATAACTAGAACCTTGTTGGGTTTGTTCAAGTACCAGCTCCATCTCAGTCGGCACTATTCCCTTATTCTCACTTTTACTCATTTTTTATGTCATACCTAAGGACTTCTATACTAACTAGTAGATTGTCCCTGGGTAGATCCCTCTGGTTCTGGCTGGATCATGGGAACTAATACCTAACCTTACCAACCTTTTATCTTCGAGAAAATTAAATACATGATCGGTCTTTTTGATACAGTTCACCTTGCCATAAAACCAATTTAAAAAACTCAATCAGGTACTTGTGATATAAATATCAAAGCCTTTAGTACCTCGATTGTTTTTGAATTTTCATAAACACTCCCCCTCAACATGTGCATCGATTAATCAAAACTATTTAGCACAAGGAGGGAGGAGTATACACATGAGTCCACAAAATCATATTTTTTTTATCAGTTTTCATATTTAAATCACATTTTCTCCCCTTATCGAAAATGTCAAATCATTTGATATTTTGGATACCAATGGATTCGAATATGTTAGAAAAACTGGGAGAAAAATGTGCTAATTAATCACAAGCCGAATGGGGAACATTTTAATGCTCCCCCTGAATCTATGAGGGATTCTATTAATGTCTGGTATGATAGGTTTGAAATATTTTGAATTTAATGAAAAATTCATAAAAAAATTTATACACTGACACATAACGCTAAATATACCACTACTTTATAATGTACAAGATACAATATATATATATATATATATATATATATATAAATGATATTGACCATATATATGGAATGACGAGATCATTCCGTTCGCTGAAGAAGTCTGTTGTCAATATCGTGAACCCGTCCACCAACAAAGCATTCCAAATTCTGAAAGATCCTTCTGGTCTTGAGTCTTCGTTCAAAGGCATGTATGAATTCCTTTCTCTTTTCCACATCCTTATTAGTCTAAAACCGCGTGTTCATACCCGGATTGAGCCGATTAACCCTGTACTCCTTAACTTTGTAATCCAGTGCTTCCATAATATTTGTCAGCGTACCATCACTGAACTTGTAAATCTCATTGAATCGCATGATCTTTCATTCATTGTTACTGACAGGAAACACAACTGAATGAGGCGAATCAATGATTGTATAATCATGCTTGAACTCGAAGCATGTTGCATCCCATCCAGGTTTAGTAAGATTCAACTGTTTCTGGTAGCTCTCAATGCCGAGTTAGAAGTCTTCAACCCGCTATCGAATCACTAAGTTTCGTGTCCATAGTTTAACAGCAGTAGAAAGCATATGTATGTTTAAACCAGGAAGATGATTTAGATGACCTTAAAGAAGCAGCAGATTCAGGTCTTCAAAGTCACTCGTACCCATAGCAAGAGTAGGCTTTTATTCTAACAACACTGAGTATACGCATGTGAGTTCTGACTACCTTGCGGCTTGATTCAGCTATGTGTCGATCAATGTAGAATTTCTAACAATTAAACCACCAATAAGAGATACCATAAGAGGTACTTATGTCATAAGTGCAGACGTTATCGATCCACATATGCTCAGGTACGAGCAGTTCAAGTCCAAAGTTATGATAATGAGCAGCCTTCATCTTGGAAATTAACAAAGCTTGTTCGCTTCCCTTATTGCCATAACATAAATAATCCAAGTCTTTATTGAAAAAGAATTGAGTTTGAATAGTGACATGACCTGGTAGACCACTGAGAGGCAGAGGTTTGATAATATCAATCCTAACTTGATCACCTTCTGGATTAGCCCAGTCAATCTGATATGTAAGCATCTTGTGACACTCTTCCATCTAAAACTGAAGATGAACAACATCCAGGTAGAAAGGTTTAACGACTTCATAATCTTGACCTTCTAAATCTGCTTGAGTAAGCTCGGTCTTTCCTATCTTTTGGCAATACCAGTTCATAAACGTCCGCATATCCCTAATCTTTGCGAGTAAAGAGTTCTTCGCCAGAGCTTAATACGTGGTAGCTAAAGCATTGGCCTAATTGTTCACAGCATCAGGAATGTGGGATGTAGGAATGACCCAAGCAGGTTCTGGAGTGGCTGGTCTTTCATCATCTGGAATAGGCTTCAACCATTCTGGCCTCTGCTTAGTCTTTAGAATATAGGCGGAGTCAATGTCCTCTGAATCAGATATGTTGTCAGCATCTTGTATTGGTATATCTTCAATTGGTTGCTCAGCATGAGGACCATATTGTTGCTTAGAGGAGCCTGAAGGAGTATCTCGAGTGTCAAACTTCTTTCATTCTGATGGCTGAGGAGCTTGTGGTTGTGATGAACCAGAAGCGCCAACGTCATGTCATCTTCTCTTACTTAGATCTGAATCTGGTGGAGGAGGAGGAGGATCTTGATCATCACGTCATCTCTTATAAGACTTGTCCTTTTCAGCAAGAAACTCATCCCTCTGTGTACGTTTCATAGATGCCTCAAGAGCTTCATAGAGTGCGATATGTTCCAGAAGTAATTTGTAAGAGCCAGTTTCAAGCATCCTTTGGTGAAGCATTTCTTTCATATCTTCTTCAGACAAGTCTCTGAAGCTGTCTTAAAGGGGAGCCTGTAGAGCTATTTGAACTGCCTCTTTGACATTTTCACGGACTGCTTCATTAATCTTATGAGACAGATCCCTAAGCTCCAAAGTATAGACCCTAGATCTAAGATTCTAAGTTGTGTTATCAAGATTCTTGTTATTCTGCTCTAAATTAGAGAGTTTCTTTTCAAGAGCTGCGACACGTTCAGCTAACTCTAATTTAGTTGTGCTTTGTTATTGTGGAGGAGGTGGAAGGGTTGTTGGTGTAGTCATTGTTGTTGCTGTAAAGATTGGTGCTTGAGTGGTAGATGATGTAGGTTTAGTAGGTGAAAGATCAATAACCGGTGTGAGCAGTGGAGGAAGATGCTTGATAAATTGGAACAGTGACCATGGAGACCACTTCAGCTTCTATATTGAGTTTTCCCAGTTCATCATCAGTGGATTTGTCATTAATGAATTGATCCCTAATAACATATGCATCCTCCAAATTCTTCATTGACGAGAGAGTCCCGGTTGAGCTTAGAGGATCCTCTAGGATGACATGTTCATCAGCCAGAAACTTCAAACTCTCTTGAACCTTAGGGTACAAATAAGCTATGAATTTGCCATACGTGGGCTTAGGGTCTGGTCCAGCAAGAGCCACACGGCTTATCCCAGGGTCTGGCCTAGCCTGGTCTTCATCCATGTGTACCTGCTCTGGTTGAGGTCGAGACTCAAGAGATTTACCAGGGTCTGATCCAGCCTGGTCTTGATCAAGTTCTGCAGTCTTTTCCTCTAGATTTACCTAATTAATCACATCCTCTCCTAGTTCTTTAGAAATCTGTAGTATCTTAGTATCACCTCCACTGTTTGTCTTATCCGATTCAGCCCTAGTTTCAACATTTGCAGGAGAAAGAGAGTCATTAACAATATTGGCGGACGTATCATCCTGTGGTTGTGTAGAGGATCCAATTGATGCCTCTTCAGTAGCTGAAGTCCGCCTTTGGAGTATGAATCAGTCCGTGGTGCTTCTCTTCTTTGGGGTGTGTAGGGCTAGTAGAGATTGAGCATCTTGTTCTTCAGTGACAATGGCTTTACCCTTGCCTTCTACTACAGGGAGTGGTTGGATGGCCTCTGCAACAGGTTCTTGAATTGCCACACCTCCAACACGTGCATGACCTTGTACCTGAAACAAATCCAGACTTATCTGAATAGCATGTTCCATATCAAAGTCTTCACCTTCACCTTGATGTTCAGGTTTAGAGTGAGCTGGTTCTTCATCAGGTTCATCAGCTAGAGAGAACTCTTCATGGTACGAACTTTTTCAACTTTACCCTTGCTGGCCTTTTGTAGTGGTGTAGCCTTGGTTGAATTTTCTTTGGCAGGCTTTGGCTTGGGTGGCTTAGCAATAGAGGCCTTAGAAGGTTTTTCCTTGGTTACCTTCGGCTTCGGTGCAGGTGCTGGTTTTCTTGACTTCTCGATAGCAGGCTTTGGCTTGGGTTGATTGATACTTATAGATTTCTTCTTCCTTCCTTTTCGGCAACAACTTTTTGATCATGCTTTGCCACCATTTACAGATAAGCATTGCAGTATGGTGCATTCTTGATATTGTTCAAGATCATCTCGTTGGGAATAGGTATTCCAAAGACTTCATCGACTTCTCCTTTGGAAACGAATTTAAGATTACCAAGTCTGAGGTCTTCTTCAGCAAGATGAAACAGAGATGCTGATCTTTGGTGAATATTGTGAGTTCTTCCCAAGTGACAAATAATAAGCTTCGTGAACAGACAATAAGGAATAACGTGAGGCTTGTCTTTCCCACGCTTCTTAGTGGGACTGCCCAAATTGGCCTTATCAGTAAGAAAGGTCTGCATAGCTTGCACGAACTCTTCCCACATAAGTTTAACATAGTTAACATTAGTACTTGTAATAATTCCCCAAAGCATCTGAAGAACTGGATATTTGGGCCTATCATGCCCAGAAGTCTTGCCTGTGAGACATTGGTTAATCATAGACAGTATTGCTCTATAGGGCTGATATAGGTGATTCACCACCATACTTAACACAAAGTGAATCACCTCTGGATAACCCAACTCATTCACAAAGTCCATAATTGCATCACCCGAAGGAGGTGACACAAATGAGTGAGCTTGATCAATAGGAGTTATCTCCAAAGCTTCCCTCAGAAGATTTGCATCCATTGTGAACCAGTCTTCATCCAGCTGAAATCGATAAGTCCCATCTTTTTCCACATACGTAAACGTGTTCCAGAATTGTTGAATGTAAATAGCTGGAACCGAGGCAGAAGCAGTGAATGCCCTGAAGAAGTTTGTGTTTTGTAGAATGTCCACAGCAATCTGAAAGATTGGGTTCTTTTGCCTCTTTTGAAGATCCAAGACATGGTTGCTCTTTCCGATAGGCACCCACGCAGCAAAAGGAAGAATCTGATCATCAGATATTGTGGGAGCAGGAGCGAGAACATTCTCATCAGCCATTTTGTCTGCACAAGGATATCAACAGAGACAGGCAGACATGATATATATCTTGATGTTAAATGAGAACATTGACATGCTTCGATTGATGATGATGAGATAAAGGCAACGACCAAACAGCTACGAATATAATATTCAAACCGCTACGATCAAACAACTACGAATATTTTATTCATTTTAATCAAACTGCCATGACAAAACTGCTACAAATATTTTATTAATTTTAATCAAACCGCTATGCCCAAACAAATTGCTACGACTATTATATTCACATTTAATCAAACCGCTACGAGTTACGAAAAATTCAAAATAGCAGTTTGGATGATTTAAATAATAAAAATAATCTTCATCAACCCGCTACCTCATAGCGGTTTGCCTGCTCAAAATAAAATATTCATTTATACACAAACCGCTATCAGGCATAATTACAGCAAACGCTATTAAAATTTTTCTAGTAAACTGCTATCAAGAAACTACAAACCAAACCGCTATCAAGCAC
>BQNB010054203.1:2521-39648 GCA_026074375.1 Tanacetum coccineum | reverse complement strand
GGGTATTTTGAATAAATGTGTTTGTCAGGGATATTTTGAGACAACACAAATTCCAACCGGGTACTGCGAAATTTTTCGCATACATAAATTAACGCTGAATCATTTTCCTTGCATTAATGAAGAATCGGTCAGCACCATTATAACAATTCAGAGGTGGTTTTTTCTCTTGTGAAACACATTTAATCCTGACCAATTCAGCATTCAGTTCTGCATCATTCCATTAAGTACTAATCAAACAGCCTCATAATTAGTTGTATAGAGGGCAATCCTGAATTGATGACGTGGCAGGTTATGTTGCATGAGGTGTCATTGTTTTATATATAATGTAAGATTTTATTTATTCCAAAAATATTTTCTCTTATAAAAAGCTTATATATTCTTATTGGATTAACGGATTAAAAACCCAATTATCATTTCTTTATAGTTTAAACAAGCTAAAGTACTCACGCGTTGCAGCGGGGCGGGTTATTTTTTTATTGGTGTGCTCAAGTATAAGAACTCGAGCGTTACGTCAGCTCGTTTTGATTTTTGAGGAGATGATAGAATTTTAGATGATGGGGATAGAGATGCAAATAAATCGGTTAAAACCGGTTTTCGGTTATTAGAAAACCGGTTTTAAAAAAACCGGTTTTTCTAATAACCGGTTTCGGTTTTTTCTGTTTTTCCGAAATCGGTTTTTTTCGGTTATAAATGTTCGGAATCGGTTTTTTTCGGTTATAAATTTTCGGAATCGGTTTTTTACCGGTTCGGTTTTTTTCGGTTATAAATGTTCGGAATCGGTCTTTATACCGGTTCGGTTTTTTTCGGAATTTAAAACTTCGAACATTTATTTAATAAACTTGTTAATTATCAAACATTTTTAATCTTAAAATACACGGAAACATACTAAACAAATACATATCAAAAATTTTTATTTGCACGGAAACATACTAAAAAAAATACAACCATAAAATTTATTTAAACATACAATTATACAACTAAAAATTATAAATACTAATACATTTCGAGCTTCGGCATGGCCATCACCCGAAAACATATTAGTGTACTCAAGTAGTCAAAAAAGAAATTTTTTTTAAAAACTATTAGTGTTCGGTTTTATTAGTGTACTCAAGTAGTGTTTTTTTTTTTAACTTTTTTTTAAAAACTATTAGTGTTTTTTTAAAAATATATTAGTGTACTCAAGTAGTTAAAACCGGGGGTTTTTTTAAAAAATATTAACGGTTATAAAAAAAAAAAAAAAAAACCGGTTAAAACCGGTATGATTAAAAAACCGAAAACCGGTCTAACCGGTTTTTTAAAAAACCGGTTTCGGTTTTTTCGACCGGTTTTTTAAAAAACCGGTTTGAATTTGCATGTCTAGATGGGGACAACAAGTTGTAGTTGGCTGGGATTGAAGTGTATGTAAATGTCTTTTTTGTTTTGGAACATTTATGTTTTCATTTATTTGAATAAAGATTAAACATGTTTTTTTTATATCCTGTTTAATTGCTTTATATAAACTTCCTTAACATTTTAAATAAAAGTTGTTCACAAGACTTCTTATTGTTATCTTGTTTTATCATGAATTACATACAACTCGTCACTTGGTTTAGTGGTTTACTTTCTTCCGAGTTATTGTCTTTTGGGTGATCCATGTTCGGAAGAAAAACTACTATGTTTACTTTTGTACTTTTATATTTGTATTTTGAAATGTTGTAATTCGGATAACTTTCTTTTATTTAAATTCATGTATGGTGTTTTGTCTATCATCTTATGTGATGTTTATTAATATGTTACACCTCGCGTTTCCGCCTTGGTGGGGTGTGACATAAATGATATATCATTTTTAGCATTCAAAGAATTTTTAGATAATAATATGTTGTTTTGTTTTCTCTCTAATACAATACAAGAACCAAAGCATTAAATTAAAGTAGACATTTTAAAGTAGTATACAAACATTCATCTATCGTATTATGACCAATTCTGCATCGTAGCTTACACTTTTTAAATATACAAATGTAAGTATTAATATCTTACAACATGAGTTCTTTGTTTAATACTCATTAAAAAAACATTCCAGAGATATGTTTTCCCTTGTTTAATTCACCAAAATTGATTTCTACTTTCTAGTGATTCATTCAATAATATTATAATATTAATATCACTTATTGGTTTAAAAGTATAAAATATCAATATTATAATAAAAGTGACAAAAATGTTATTAATTGGCGATACATAAATTAACGCTGAATTATTTTCCTTGCATTTAATGAAGAATCGGTCAGCACAATTATAACAATTCAGAGGTGGTTTTTTCTCTTGTGAAACACACTTAATCCTGACCGATTCAGCATTCAGTTCTGCATCATTCCATTAAGTACTAATTAGTTGTATAGGTGGCAATCTTTAATTGATGATGTGGCAGGTATGTTGCATGAGGTGGCATTATTTTATATATAATGTAATATTTTATTTATTCCAAAAATAGTTTCTCTTATAAAAAACATATATATTCTTATTGGATTAACCAATTAAAAACCCTAACCCAATTATCGTTTCTTTATAGTTTAAGCAAGCCAAAGTACCCGCGCGTTGTTGCGAGGCGGGTTATTTTTTATTGGTGTGCTCAAATGAACCAAAGTTCAAAGAAACCAAGGGATCTGAGGCATCTGCTTCCAAACAAACATCAACTCTCTCATCACACTGATGCAGATCAACTGACACATGAGTAGGCTGGTGTTACATATCTTCGATGCACAGATCTGATCCCGAATCAGAACACTCTGAACAATCTTCAGATGACATTTCAAAGCAGGATGAAGGGAATGACTCAGATATGGAGGACACTGACAATGCTCACATTCCCAAGGTGTCGACCACTACGTGGTTTAAGCCGATTCCAGAAAGCGAGAGACCTGCTACACCTGAACCATAATGGACCATTTCCCTCCAAATGAGATCCCCTGAACCAGAACATAACTGGGCAAATGCATACGCCATAAAATCAACGTTTTAAAGTTCCAGAGGAAAACAAGCTTCAAAGAAGACGTATGATTATTGGCTCATTCAACAAATGGTTTCTCAGACAAAAGAAAGAGGAACCTGCAAAGGCTGACTTACGCAATAGAAGGACCAACTTTCAATCTTTGTTAAAGCCTTATTCACAAGAATAGTGTCTTTTTTCTTCAATATCAGATGGACCGAATGCCATAAAGCTGCTAGACAAATAAAGTTGAATTTGAGTCAAATCCTGATGGGTCCATCAAATTCTGAGAATTAATTTATGAACCACTGCCACGCTTAAGAGGTCCACCAGTCAGTAACTATTCAACTACAAATTCTTCTTCAATAAGGACGTGGAATAAGCTGCTGAAAGGTGACAAAGAGCGCAAAATTGCCTTATCCGTATCCAAGCTCGAAAGCCGCTCGAATACCTAGACTTTGCCCTTGAAGAATTATTCATTCGTTGTGTTGAGAGTGAACGCAATAGACATCAGTGCGGTCCAATGGCACACGCACTGGTGGTTTAGGAGGAAGGAATTTCTAATCCAACAAAACACAGTGAGTCCTCTCTGATCGTGAAAGCTGTAGTCTAGATGCTAATATCTCAGTGTTCAGGTCAAAGTGTTTGAAAAATATGGATACAACAAACCTAAGAGAGATAATTCTTCGCCGAGCTGATTATCAAGCTACAAGATCTCGGAAAAGGATTCAAAAATCTTCATCCAAATGGATTTTGAAAATCTATTCCCTTCTCAAATATTCAGAAAAGCTTCAACTATCTTCCCAATACAGACAAGACGAGTCCTTCACACGGCATTACAACATGTGGATAAGAAACCAGTGATCCGAAATCGAGTGGGAGACTTTACAACTCGGGATTGAAAAGTATCAAACAAAGATTTCACCCTTGGAACTCCTAATTGGATGCAGCCGGACTAATACTTCAAGAAGACTATACGATCGTAGTCCCTAAGCCAAGAGCAGTTGTCTACAGAGACAGAAATGATCAAAGAAAGCTGATGAGGCTGAATGAGCTTCACAAGTTTAGTGATGGGACGTTGACAAGAGTCATGGAAAAGCTGGACCAAATGGTTAAAGACTTTCATCTGTTCGAGTACAATAAGGGGGAGCAATGGAGACAAGGAAGATGGTCAGAGGTGAAACAAGAGAAGAAAGCAAAGAACCTCATCACAGCATCGAGAAAAGACTAAGATCAGAAAGGATCTATCGAAGTCAGAAAGCTTTGTTGAGGAAGAATAAGAGATATTGACTACGGCTGATCAACAGAACAACTGAAACGACATCATCATTACAAATCAAAAGGTCAATCATTATTCTCTTATTGTGAATATATACATTGTACATTGTACAAGTTAATCTCTTGATGATCAAGTATAGGAGTAATTGATATCCTCAACGATTGAGGGGAGCAATTATATATGTTTAATACACGACTTGGATTAAGGATACACTTTTTCTCCTCATCCAAATTTTTATAACTATTTAAATCAATTGATATCCAAAATGTCAAAGGGTTTAAAATTTTTGATAAGGGGAGAAAATGTGATTAAAATATGTGTATAATAAAGAACAGTGATTATGAGGACTCATATACTCCGCCCAAACGTGCTAAACAATTTCGAATACCGAAGCACATTTTGAGGGGGAAGTGGTTTCTAAAAAAATGTCAAAAACAAATCGAGGTAACTAAAACGCTTATGATATTTATATCGTACAGACCTTAATTGAATTTTCAATTGGTTTTATGGAAAGGAGAACTGTACCAAAAGACCGACCATGCATTTTACTTAATTGGAGTTATAAGGTTGGTAAGGTTAGGTACTATTCCCAATGATCCAGCCATAACCGGAGGGATCTACCCAGGGACAATCCACTAGTTAGTGTAGAAGTCCTTAGGTATGACATGAAAAAGGAGTAAAAATGAGAATAAGGGAAAAGTGCCGACTGAGATGGAGCTAGTACTGGAATTAACCCAACAAGGTTCTAGTCATGAAGTCTAGGAAGTCGACATCATCTCACACTAAATCCTATAGGTCTTTATGATATAAACAAGGAGTTAAAAACCCGTCCCGACAATACTCTCGATGTTAAGATAACAAAGTTGGTTAGCACATATTTGGAGGATTAGGCCAAGTACCTGCACCCCTTCATCAACACCACTCCGGAAGGCAACACAAGCTGAATTTCTGGACGAAATTCTTTTAACACTGGAAGACTGTAACAATTCACATTTTCGGGTCATTCTACGCCAATAAATATTCAACTAATTATTTTAAACTTTTACGCGTTTACTTTTAATTTCAACCGTTTAGTTAAATCGCGTAAACTAAAAATCAACATCTAATGTAAACCGACATCAAACAAATAAATGTTTACGTTAAACAAGTGTTATATTATTTTTACGAAAATAATAATTAACTTTTCATATTTTATTTTTATACGTTACGTAAAACGCTTACGTTTCGTAATAAATTACAATTATACATGCACGGAAGCACCAATACTCGTCTATACTTCAATAAATACCCACTCTTATACCCAATACACAAAATTTATACCAACTATATTCCACAATGCATGTTAGCCATCCCCTTTTTACATAACACAACAAATAAACATTAATCCTCCACTAAAGTCACTTCAAGTTAATCACCATCTAGCTTTTAACCATCATGTAAACACAAAGTCCTTTAACCATGGTATAACCAAGCTCATTTGTCCCCTCCTTGCACTCCTAGCCGTTGCCTCCTCCTAGGGAGAATGAGAACACTTGTACTCTTGATACTAAACCACTACTAACCCATTGTTTTGCTAGGAGGTTTGTGTAATACTTTCACTATAAAAGGAAGCTTAGAGTATGCCTTTTTACACACATAACAACTAGCTAAATAATCAAGTTTTCTCTCTTGTTTCTCTCTTAAAACTTTAGGCTCAAAACTAACAACAAGAAAAGTTCATAGCTTTTATTTAAGCAACAATACAAGCATACAAGGTTGTTTAGGTTTGATAACTAAGGTATATCAAGGGTATTTCAAGACTAGGGTTTCATAAAATCAAGTGTTTACAAGAAGAAGAACTGGGGTTTTCAAGAAGATAATTTGGGTTTTCATAAGGATTTTGGGTTTAGAATCTAAGCTTGGGTTTAGATTGTGTTCATCCTCATTCATATACTCAAGGTTTATCATTATTTCTCATACTTTCATTTCCATCATTTTCATACATATTTATTATTTTGTTAAATCACCATATAGTTATTATTTTATAAAGTTTATAAAATAAACAAGATTATACTTAATCAAGAAAATACACATTCATGGTAAGAAGGTGTTTAAAATATGTTACAATGCAAGAACATATTTTATTTGGTATATTACAAGTATTGGACAATTTATATAATTAATGGTTGAATTAATTATTACAAATTTATTTATATAGTTTATAAATAAATTATTACCCTGGACATATTGGACATAAATTAGAGGACTTAAAATATACTAAAGATGTTGTATTAGTGATTTTAGAGGGCTTATAATATTTACATTATGTTAAAGTTTATAAAACAAGTTTTATAAATATTTAATACAAACAGTTTGTACATTCTATAAAAATACAAATTTTTATAAAATATATAAACTTTAGATTTAAATAGTACATTTCAACATGATTTAAAACATATAAAGAACACGAAAAACGGACAAAAAACGAGAAAGTTATGAATTTTTAAAGATTTCAAAGCTATATTTTATTTTCACAGCTAAGCTGCGGAAAAGCTGTGAACTTTGAAATCGGTTATTTTGAGGGCTTTCGGGTCTGATTCGGACAAACTATAAATCTACAAAGTTGTTCGGAATAACGTTTTACTACAAACAACAAGATTTCGAAAACTAGAAGTGTATAGATATTTAACTAGAAATTATAAAAGCTAGTTAACTTTTATAAATAAATTTATGCACTTTTTATAAAAACATATAAAGCTGTTAGAAACTTAAAACAAGGTTTACGAGTGTTTTCGGGTCCGTTTGGGCTATAAAAAACCTTAAGAAATAAAGTAGTATTACTTATATAATATTTATACATGTTTTTAACTTTATAAACGTTATTTTATAAAATGATTAAACTATTTATATAATGTCATTATATAAATAATGAAAATATTAAATCAAGCATTATTAATAATAATCAATTATCGGACAAAGATAATATTTTTACGGATACATATATTTGGACATTAACTAACAAACGTAACTTAAACATTGTTTCAACTTTTATAAATTAAACAAAAACTATTAGGTGGTGATATAACTTGATAATTTACATTGTTATATTTATTTTACATACATTACACTTATACGACCTATAATTAATTAGGTTGCATTTCGGCTATTTGTGACGTCATTCTTTGTTGATTTTTGCTACATTCGATACCTTCATTTGAGGTGAGTTTCATGGCCCCTATTTTACTTGTTTTGAACTATTTTGGGGGAGAATACATGCGCATTTACAAAATAGTTTACATACTTGTTCTCATAACTTATTTACAAGCTCGTTTACAAACTCGTTTACATACTCATTACAAACTCGTTTACAAACTCGTTACACACTCATTTACATATCTCGCGGTGGGATACATTACTTGTTTTCACTTATGGACGCAACAACTTTACTTTCATTCAAATGATTACGGATTAGCTTAAGTGGCATGAACTGTTAATTACGGTGGGTAAGCGTGAATGTTATAAAATAGATCTATTTGGGATTGACATCCCCGTTCGGGTGAGTAGCGCTCACTAGTTCGACGGATTGAACTAACGGACGTATACCATGTCGGAACATTGAACTACATTCACATGAACACTTACAGTGCCTGAAAAGATTGGCATACATACAAGTCGGAGCCTCAGTGTTATGAACTTAGTGCAGTCGTAATCACATTTTCGTGACTATTGTATATGTTACAATGGTCACACACACTTTATAAATCTTTGATTTCAATATTTATACTTACATTTTTGTGACTATTGTATAGGTTACAATGGTCATACACACTTTATGAATCTTTGATCCAACATTTATACTTACAAAAACCTATGAACTCACCAACTTTATGTTGACGTTTTAAAGCATGTTTTTCTCAGGTGAATAAGATGCTTGACTTAACTGATGTGCATTGGAGTCTAGACTTTTCAAGAATACATTCATGGATTTCTACAAATCAAATCTCGTTGTATTATTTCATGCTTTTCATTGTGATGCAAACTTCGGGACAAATGTTATATCAAGTTCAATTTCAAGAAAATCAACGAGATTACTTTTCAAACGACTCATTTAGAGGTCGTTCTCTTGTATCTTGTGCTATTGTATTATGAAGTAACGCTCCCGGACATATTTACGCTGCGACCTATTTTGGGGATGTTACATATAAAACATCAAACATACACCATTTTGACTATAATCTCTCGTGTCACCATCCACCGTCCATTCTAGCAGCTGTTTGTAATTATTTTTAAATTTTTTGGTTTATACGGTTTCATATGTTTTTAACCGTTTTCATATGTTGTGTTCGTTTTCATCTGTTGTTATAGGTTTTCATCGTTTTTATGCGTTTTCATCAGTTTTATCCGTTTTTATACGTTTTCATCTCATTTTAACCGTTTTCGTCTCTTTTTATCTGTTTTATACATTTTTGTGCGTTTTTATACGTTTTCATTCTTTTTTGTCTGTTTTATACGTTTTTATCCGTTTTCATCCGTTGTTATAGGTTTTTGTCCGTTTTATGAATTTTCATATGTTTTATCCTTTTTTATACGTCTTTGTACAAGTTCATCAGATTTTAACCGTTTTCGTATGTTTTATATGTTTTTGTACGTTATTAGCTTTTTTGTAAGTGTTCATCCGTTTTCGTCCGTTTCTATACGTCTTCTTCTATTTTTATACGTCTTTATCCGTTTTCATCTGTTTTATCCGTTTTTATACGTTTTCATCCGATTTTAACCGTTTTCGTCTCTTTTCATCTCTTTTATACGTTTTTGTACGTTTTATACGTTTTCATTCTTTTTCGTCCATTTTTATACGTCTTCATTCATTTTTATCTGTTGTTATAGGGTTATATCCGTTTTTATGCGTTTTCATTTGTTTTATCCGTTTTATATGTTTTTGTACGTTTTCATCAGATTTTAACCGTTTTCGTATGTTTTCATCCGTTTTATACGTTTTTTTACGTTTTTAGCGTTTTATACGTTTTCATCCGTTTCTATACGTTTTCATCCGTTTTTATCCGTTTTCATCAATTGATATAGGTTTTCATCCGTTTTTATACGTTTTCATTTGTTTATACGTTTTTGTACATTTTCGTCTGTTTTCATCTGTTTTATACGTGTTGGTATGTTTTTAGCGCTTTTATACGTTTTCATCCGTTTTCGTTTGTTTTTTGTACATTTTTTTCTGTTTTCGTCTGTTTTCGTACGTTTTTTTTTGCGTTTTTGTACATTTTAGAACGTATTTACGTGTTAATATTTTTTTACCTTTTTGTACGTTTATATGAGTTTTGTACGTTTTATACGTTCTTTTTTACGCTTTTATACCTCATGTACGTTTTCATCCGTTTACGTCCGTTTTCATCCGTTTTTTACATTGTTTATATGTTTTATACGTTTTTTTAAGTTCTGTACATTTTAATACGTTTTCATCCGTTTTATATGTTTTTGTATGTTTTTTTACGGATGAAACGTATAAAAACGTACAAAAACGGATGAAACAGATGAAAATGTGTAAAATTGGATGAAAACGTATAAAACGGATAAATACGTATAAAAACGTATAATAACAGTTGAAAACGTATAAAAGCGTATAAAACGTATAAAAGCGTACAAATATCCAATGTGAAAAAAAGTTGACTATGAAAAAATAATGATTGAAAATAGCTTCATCTATATATCATTTCATTTTTTAAAAAAGGAAAAATATAACTTTATATAAACGGGGTTTTCAAAATTATCAGCTATTCTCTATAGCAGAAAAATCATTCCCTTATCTAGAATTTTAAAATAAGAAAACAAGAAAATTTTCAATAACTAAGCAGTTTTTTATTTTTTTAAATTACCTCTAAAAAGTGTTTTCTATTAGGAATAATTCTATATATACTCAATTTAAACATCAAAATGTTATATATATCCAAAATACATGTTTTCAATACATGATGTACAATGTATTTAAAGCATGTTTTGGGTAAATATGGTTTTTTTTAACAGCAACTTATATTAAAACGCTAGCAAGGAGCTAGAAAAGGATTACATGGAAATATAAAGAGGATTCTTTAACCAATCTATCTTACTAAAATTTAACTTGCTTCTAGATCTACACCACGTGAAAGAAAGCGCCACGATATCATCAAATAACCGAGCTTTAGACGGAAAGGGACCAAAGATCGATTTATTACGGAAGTTCCAAACCGACCACCAAGTGATGTAAAAAACGCCTTCCATAAGCAACTTCAGCTTGGAAGAGAGCCGAAGACTAGAGAACCACTCCCACCAATCATCATAAGAGGATAAATTCAATAGATTAACATCCCACCATCTCGATATACTCTTATACAAATCTTTCATCATGGGACAAGAGAAAAAAATATGATTTGTAGACTCAACCGCCAAATTACAAGATGGACATAAAATAGATTGGATGTCCATACCTCTACGAGAAAGATTAAGCCGCGTTGGGAGGTTGTTAAGCTTGACTCTCCAAGAAAGAATATTAACCTTTAGTGGAACATACTTACACCAGTGCATTTTAGAACCCACCGTCCCAAGAGTTTTATCATCAATGAGGATCCTAGCCGAGGAGACAGAAAACTCTTCGTCTCCTGAAAGCGACCAACACCATCTATCTAGCATATTAGGAAGACAAATGCCTTCCAAAAGAGATGTCAACATAGCCATCTGAGAAGCCTCCGTACCACTTCTAGGATTACGCCTAAAAGAAGTAATAAGACTCGGTTGTGCCATTTTCCCAGCCACATAGATCTTTTTATCTAATTCGAGAGCAAAAGTAATAGAAAGAGATTATTAAAAGAGACATCACCCTTTCATGCCATACCAGAACAAAGTTTACTCCCCCATTACCAACATTTTTCTTAAGTAGCCTAAAAGACCAATACCCTTAGTTTTAACAAAATAGGGAAGTTGCGAACAATATCAATCCAATTGATGACACACATGCTTAAAATATTGATAACCAAGCTTACCATCGACACCATGAATAACCTTAATAACACGAGACCAAAGAGAGAAGCCTTGAGAATGAAAACGCCAAATCCATTTAAAGATGAGCGCTCGGTTAAGTGCGAAGAAACTCGAGACACCCATACCACCTTTAATCCATAAGAAGCCAAGACGATTTATCCCCATTTTAACAAACGTTATTTGTGAATGTTAGGATCCCCACTCCATTGAAGAAATGAACTACGAATTGCTTCTAAATTTATTTAATCACATACATATGGGCTGTATACATCGACAAGTTAAGCAGATCGGAGTAAGCACCTAAAACAGATTAAAGAAGGGGATAATCTACCGCCAACGGAATAGAACCTTCGTCATCCATTTGGAAGGCGACCTTGAACTTTGTTGAGAACAAATCCCACTGATTTGATTCGAGAAATGTGAATACCAATATTAACACCCAAGTACTGAAAAGGAAGGCTAAGAGTCAAGCCACCAATGCTTAATAAGCAGCTGAGTCCCCAAATGTGTATACAACACAATACCCATAAACTGTACATCGAGTGGATATAATACGCATAACCTGATTGCCTAGAAAGAAACAATCCAAACACGAATGATGTCGATAATATTAAATCGCACCATTGTCCAATGAAGACGCACATCCTCAGCATAAAAAATAAGAGAAATCTGCAGAGAATTATCTAAAACAACACCTTTTTGTAGATGACCCGCATTAACAACCTTTGAAGGACAAATGCAGACTTTCCATGACAAGAATGAACAAGAAAGGCGATAAGGGATCTCCCTGTTTGAGACCCTTGAAATATTGAAACTCAGAGGTCGGGCTCCCATTAACAAGAATCAAACCCTTAAAAGAATTTAAACAACTTTGTATGCCCAAACCCCCAATCACGCCAAAGAGACCCAGAAACCTAAAATGTTTCAAAACATCATCCACAAAGTCCCAACGCACAGAATCAAAAGCCATCACAAAGTCAACCTTGAAAATTAGAGTTAACTTCTTGTTTAGCTTTACGACCAATGAGAAATCTCTTTCAAAAAAAATTGTGGCCATCTAAAAATTTGACGATTTGCAATAAAGGCCGATTGCACTTCATTCACAAGACCATCAATGACAGTCACAAGACGATTAGCGAGAAGTTTGTAATGATTTTATAAAGAAGCCATAAACTTATAGGTCTATATCCCTTCACCATTATTAGCCCTTGAAATTTCAGAATCAACGCGAATAAAGGACAGTTACACTCCTGAATGACAAAACCATTATTAAAAAGTGATTTCCACGCTTCCACCACTTGCCTTCAATAAATACCAAACTCTACGATAAAAAACCAAAAGTGAAACCAATCAGGGCCAGAGATTTAGTCTAAACCACCATCACACACTCTTTGATTTCCTCTTTAACAAACACACATTCCAAATCATGAGCTTGTCGGATACAAAACTGTTGGGAAGACCATAACAAAGAACAAGACATTAGCACAAGGGGCTTCAAATCTAGATCGGAAATGAGATAGAAATTCATTTTTGACAGCAATCGGGTCCTCAATCCATTCCCCGTCAATGATAGTGCCACGAATAGCGAGATTATTACGACGTTTGAAAATCAAACTCGTACAAACACAACCACATGAAACACGATTGATTGCCTGTCTATGTTCCCGCTTCTTTAACTTAATTTTATTTTAAATCAAATATTTTGGATAACTTATTTTTACTTTTGAATCGTGACAAAATGATCATTAAAATTTTCCGTTCTTGGTTAGGTTCTAAACCCTTATGAGATATAACATATAACTTAAGTTATCTTACTTCACGGAAGTTACAAGATATTAGATAGCATATTAACTTCAAAGAACGAGTTTTACATTATTTATCGGTTTAACCCATAACCCAGAAAATAAAAAGACGTTCAAGAACGAGTTTGATCACAATTTAAGAAAAAAGATAGCACATGAGCAAATTTATATGTGAAACAAATTTAAGGTAAATGTGACCCGGCTGCTTCTATATATAGTTGTGGTCGTTTCCTTTTTAGAAACTTTGAGTACGTTCGACTATCAGGCTTGCGTTGTTCAATATGGACTAGTCGTTTGATTTGGCATATTAAATTATAGTACGTAAAACAGTTATTGTATATTCGAATAGGGGTTGGTTGTTAACCCCCCCACCCCCCAAAAAAAAAGTGTTGCCAATACCTCCTGATTTTTTTTATTTTTAGAATTTTGTTTGTATTACAAAACCGTGAAATAAAAAAAGGAACGGAAAATATAAGGTTTGATAAGTCAAAAGCAGTAAAACATGAAAAATACGGAGCAAGAAACTGTCTTATCCTGTTAATAAAATGAGTAAAACTGCCTGAAAAAAATGCGGAACAAAAGTTAAAAAGTTTTATCAAGGTTGCAAAAATCGTGAATCGTTAGCCGGACGGTTGACCACCTTGTAGCTTGTAATCAGTCAAGGCGGGATTAATCGGATTGGCATTTTTTGCAAAATTTGAGTGTTTCCGGCAAGTTTTGTGTATTTTCATCGAGTTTTAGATATTATTGGCAAGTTTTTTTATAAAAAACAACTTGTAATAGATTTAAACAGTTAATATAAATAATCAAAACAAGTTTACGATGAGTTTTAGGTACTTCCGGAAAGATTAGAAGGTTTCTGGCAAGTTTGACCACCATTGATCGTCGTTGACCGCGGTTGACCTATTTGTTTGACCATGTTACATTAATCGACAAAGTTGATGGCCTTGTAGCGTCTAATCGGCGATTAATCGGTCTTGTAGACCTTATTTTGCAACACTAAGTTTTATAAGTCAAAAAATGAAAAATGTGAAAAATAAGGAAAAAAAAAACATAAAAAACTGTTTTGTTCTGTCAATACAGCGGGTATTAAGGGGAGTATAAGTGGTAGAGGGTAGCAATAACATCACCCATGTGAATAATAGAAGTGAAAAACATTGAAATAATCAAAGGAAATGTTATCTTAAAGGACAATAATGCTGGTACATCGTCCAAAAGTGCATCATCCGGATATAAGCTCCAAAAGTGTAGCATCATCTCTATCAACTTTTCTTATCTCACGTGAAAAATGCTTGTTACCACTCATAGCTTTTCATGTTTTGTTGAGTACATATACTAAGGAGACATATACAGTTAAATTTAATAACTAAAACAATATGAAGTAAATGTTTTTATGTAACAAGCTTTCATAAAGTGTTTTAATATGCATATTATAACGTGTTAAATACTAAGAAAAATGAGGTAAGTGATACGGAAACCTTTTGTGACGTTTTCCATTTATTTGCGTCCAAAAAGCATTACCTCATTGAGTTATCAAGGGCATGAGTTCAATTCCAACTCAACGAAGATTGGCAAATGAAAATCTAGTTAACAAGAAAATATATAAAATAGAATTTGTCAACTATTTATATTTATATCTATATCTATACTATTTATAATAGAAAACTCTTCAAATTTTGAAAGTGAAAAAATTAAGTAAAGTATATATGGAAACTATAATCAATGTTTTAGAAACCGGGTCTCTAATCAACCCGGTCGAGTCACCGGGTCACTGGTTCAACCTGTTCGACCACCGGGTCAACCCGGTCTTCCACCTTGTTTCAAAGATATAAAAACCGGTTTAATTTGACCCGTTTTTCGTCCGGAAACGGATCAACCAATTGAACTGTTCAGGTCGAATCGGGTTTCAAAACATTATGTTTAATCTCAAAATCCTCAAACTTTTATTATTTTTCGTTTATAACCTATAAACTTTTTTTTTCACTACAACTATCTGCCGCTATAAAATTCCGTTACTATGCACGGATACTCGCCTAATAACTTTAATTGCTCTAGGAATATTATCCCCTCCGTCCTATTTTTATTGTCCACGTTTTCATTTTGGGATGTCCCAATTTAACTTACCACAACTAAAAATAGATAGGGAAGTTTGATCAAGTTTACTATATTACTCTTGTCTGAAATTATTACTACAAACTTTAAAAGAAGACTTTTAATTAATTAACTAAGGGTAAAACTGTCATTCTGTCAAAAAGTAAGAAAGAGAAAGCAGTAATAAATGCATTTTTCTTAAACTGTGTATTTTTTGTCGGGAGACAATAATTTTGAGAGAGAGGGAATACTAGCTAATTTCAACATCACTGTTTATTCAAATACAAGTTGCCATGCATGTTTATCATTGAGTTCTATTTTTTAACAAATGGAGTAGAGTATCATCTACGTTCCAACATATTTAGATATTGTATAATCACAACTCTAGAAAAACAATGTATTAATTGCAATTTCAGTTATTTTATGTTGGGTTTAAATCACAAGATAACAACGAACTTTTTTTTAATATTTCATTTTTATACTTCAAGTTTAAAAACTATGAATAAATGCAACTAACAAGTATTGAAGATCTGTGCTTCCCTGCGGTAGGTCTTCTTTAGTATGTTCCGTTTTGCACAGTTTCGGTTTTTTATGTGTTATTGTGAATAGCGCAAAGTTTATGTTAGTTTTCGTAATTTGTCGCAGAGTGTGAGGGTTTATTTTGGCAAAAAAACTTTTGGCCGAATTTATAAATAGCATAAAATTTAGTGTAATTTTCATAATTTGCGACATAGTGTAAAGGAGTATTTGCAAAATTTCTTTTGGGCCGGGTTTTTTTTGGCTGGTTTCGTGGGCTAGCTAGTTGCCTTTAACGAGCTAAGATTAAAAAATGATTTTAGAATAAAAATATTCATGCAACATTTAGTTGCTTTTAGTATATAGATAAATTACTATAAATTTTTTAAATATGCACATTATAACATGTTATATTATGAATGGTAACACATGTTATAATTTTAGATATTACAACACATTCAAATGTACTTGTTGAAACATTTATAAAAGTTTGTTACTATTGAAGCAAATTTACGTAGACCGCTTGAGCTTGACAAATGAACTTCGAATTTAGGGATTGTCTAATTCAGCTTCGGCTCCGGCTTGTGTCTCCTCTCGACCATCGTGAATCTGGGTATAGTAACGAGTGTGGTTCAGCTTCGACTCCTTCGAAGGCTGTTGTAGCTCCTTCGTCCCTTAGCTGAAAGTAAGACACAACACCGTTAGCTTGCTTCGGATTTTATAGTCCGAGACCAACCTCCGGCGTGAGAGTAAGTATTGATATATGTTGGTATATATTCTAGCAAGGGAAACTAGAGAGAGAAAGAGAGTAAGTTTGACTCAGAGTGTGTATAAGCTGGTCTGTCCCTTGGGGCAGACCTCTTCTATTTATACTACTCGGGCTTTACCTGGCGACACGAGAATTGTGGTTGCCATCTTGTAGCAGTGAGGAAATAGCTAAACATGTACTTCCTCTGTATACACTAGTCTGGTACTCCTGACACCACGTGACTGTTGTGGTCTTGGTCTGGTCCTCCTAACACCACATGACTGTTGTGGTCCTGGTCCTGGTCTGTCTGACACCCGTGGGATCGGTTTGGTCCTGGTGTCGTATCTCCTGCCATTGTAATAGTCTGACCAGCAACCGATGCTACCTGAATACGGACATTAACATCAGTTCGATCGTCCTACATTCCGGAAAGTCACCATTACATCTTTTCTGTGTCGTTCGACTTCTATATATTTACAACGTAGTTCCCAAAAAGGGTAAGTCAATTGTGACTATCTCTTTCGGATGCTCTAGAGGAGACTATACTAGCTCCGTTGTAGACATTGCTCCATAGTACCTTCCTTCGGATCTGAGGCAACCTTCGTCCTCTCAGCTACTCTAAAGGTCTTCTCCAACCCGGAGTGGTCTGCTCGATCTAGCTTTGGGATTAAAAGTAGTTGATTGTCATTAGCTCCTCCTGATTAGCTAGAGGAGACCCTTAGTTACATTTACTCATATTTAAATAATCTTAGTAGATTATCAAACCATATCATGCTAGTTATTGTCACTTATTATTTGAATGTCTAAATAATCTTATTATTTCTGTAAAGGACGCTCGATGCATTATTGATTTAAAGATTCCCCCTTCTTTGGCTTCATCGACAGTTTGGGACAAAAATATTCCTTGAAAGGTTAATATTTTTATTTGGAAACTGATATTGGATCGCTTGCCTCATAAGTTGAATCTTTCTTCTCGCGATATTGATATTTAGGCGGTCTCTTATCCGTCTTGCAATGGTAACGTGGAATCTTCAAATCTTATTTTATTTGAGTGTAATATCGCCAAGGACAATTGGATGCTTGTTCGTAAATGGTGTGATATTTCTTTTTTTCCTTTGACTTTGTATGTGCATTGGAAAGGTCGGTTTACTTCGTGGCAGGTGGTTAAAGAGAAGTCTCGATGCTTATCTGTTATTTCTTCTTTTTCTATTTGGTGGCTTTGGCGGTATCGTAACAGTGTTACTTTGCATGCCACTCGTATGAGGAAAAGTGACATTTAAAATAACATTCACTTTTTTTTTTCTTGGTTCATCATAGGGGTCACATGATCTGCAATTGGATTGACTAGCTTCAATCCCCTATGCTTTTCTCGAGTAATGGGTTTAGGATGACGTTTGTTTTTTATCCTCTCGTGTTCCCGAGCTAAGTTTGAGGTTGCATAAAACGTTCAGAAGTGTGAAAACTGGTTTTTGGTCAGCCTTCGTGGCGAGATTTTTTCTATCCTTGTATAGGCAAGAGTTTTTTCATCCTTTTTATAGCTCTCATAGTTAAGGCCTTGGGAAGATGCTAGTCTAGGTTTCTTGCCTTTTCCTAGTATTATATTTCTACTTTTCTAGCTTCTAGCGCCTTGCTAGTAGCCTTTTATTAATATAATTATCTTTTGCCGTTTAAAGAAAACTGTGGAAAACTAGAAGGGGGGTTGAATAGTTTACCGCTTTTTAATTTAAGGTTTTAAAGTGTTTGTAAAAAATTCTTAGATATCTGAATTTCTGTGAATGTCAACACTTGAATAATTAACAACTATACTTATCTCAAACTATTAATAAGATAGTTATGAGAAATAATGCAAGACAGAGTAAGAGTTAGGAAAACAATCAAAACCACAACGCGAGGATTATAGTTGTTCCGGTAACGAAAGCACCTTACGCCCTATATCCACTCCCGAGCACCTAATCTCAGAGAGTTTTTTTTCATATGTCAACAAGCTCCCTTATGGTAGAGAAAACCAATGCACAACGTTGCTTACACCGATTTACGACCAAAAGCTAATGTCGAGTTCTAATCTTAGCTAGGAACCAATCTATCACAACCAATTCACATTTACAACTTCACGACTTCTTCACAACTTCAAGACTTCTTCACAACTTTAAGACTTCTTCATAACTTCAAGACTTCACTTCACCACACTACTTATATCACAACTATCTATCACTACTTGGTAAGATCACCACGATCTAACTATACTTACAAAGATCGCCAAGATCTAGCAACTACACACAAATACAAGATGTACAATTGATTTTCAAATATGAGATATGAATGCAACAAGGTTGCAATACACACTAAGGTGTAATACTTCTTCACTTGATGATGGAAGTATTCTTCTCTTGCACTTGAGGAATTAAGCTTGGATCACTTGGAAACAAAGCTTTATGATTAAATGATCAAAGGATTTTAGAGAGGATATGTGGGCTGTTTTGAGCAGAAAGAATGAGTGCAAAAGGTGAGAAAATAGTGGGGAAAAGTCCAGTATTTATAAGACAAACTAGAGGAGCGTCAGTCTATGGGCGGTCCCCTTAAATAGGTGGGCGGTCCCCTTAAAATTAAGGGGGCCGCCCGTGTATTTAAGGGGGCCGCCCTAGACTAGGGGCTCCCCAGTTTGTCTTTTGTGTAGGGGGGATTTTCTGGAACTTTTCTAGCCGTTTTAGGTCCGAAAATTTGAATTTCAAAATGTTTATTTTGAATAAAACATTTCTTTTAATTGTAGAAAATGTTTTGTAATGTTTATAAAAATGTTTACAACATTTTATAAAAGTATGAGATTGAATAAAAATTTCCTTTGATCATAAAATGCATTAAGCCTTTTTTTATTCATACGTTTAAGTGATATAATTTTCGAAATGAAAATTTACTACTAATTACTTGTTTACGTTTAATTTTACATTGAACGTTTTTATATTTTGTGATTATCAAAACGTAAAGATGTGAAAAATATTAATAATGTTTTTAGGCATTATTTCTATCAACAATCTCCCCCTTTTTGATGATTACAAAATTTAAACTCATTAAATGTAAAATTATTTTTAAACAAGTATTTAGTGAGTTTCATGTCATTTCTCCCCCTTTTTGTAGAATCAAAAAGATATCATCGAGAATTGCTAGTTAAATCGACGGAATAAATGCTCCCCTTGATGTGTGCTCCCCATATAAATGCTCCCCTCTTTGATGTTGTGCTCCCCCTCGTCGAGGGCACCGAAGGGAATAGAGCATATGGTTTCTTGGCTACAAAAACGAGTTAAAAATGAGTTAGAACAATACAAATATTTCTAACATGTAGCAAGAAGGAAGGAAAAATATGACAAGTGCAAGCAAACATCAAAGCAACATATACTTCATTCATTTAGGACAATGTGTGTGAACAACACACAAGCATACATAAATAGAAAAACAAATATGCTTTAGATGCATATTAATACATAAAGAAAAATCCTAAATAGCCATAGAAGGATTTTTTTTTACTTGCTTGCGACACAAAAGGGTTTGACGATTATTTGGAGGCATATTACAAGATTAGTTGGTTGGAGAGTTTGGAGCGGAGGCGGTTATGGAGGGTTAATCTCTTTGAACTCTAGGTGGTGGATGAGGTCGAGTGAGGAGGAATTCAATCCAATTGATGTCCTCACTTAAAGCAAGGAATTGTTTTTGGGTGAAAATGCAACAAGGGCAATACCCAACATAGGTTTCAACTGGGTTAATGTTGAGGGTGTGTGGTAGGTTTCGAGAATAAGGTAATGAGGGAATGTTGTTTTGTTGTTGAGATAGATGCATGGCTAAGAGGTTTGATAGGTCTTGAAGTTGATTAATGTCATCAATTAGGCTTTCTTTACTTGGAGATAGAGGTGGTGTGTGTTGAGTTTGGTTGTCACTTTGAGGTGGAGCTTGAGTGTGACCAACATGTGAGTTGATGGGTAAGATGGGAAGTAGAGGATGTGATATAATTGTGGTGATGTGGGAGTGTCCTTAATGTAAGGAGTTTGGTTGTCACTTTGAGGTGGAGCTTGAGTGTGAGTAATATGTGAGTTGATGGGTGAGATGGGAAATGGAGGATGTGAGACAACTTGTGGTGATGTGATAGTGTCCTTGATGTAAAGATTTGGTAATGCTTGATTGGGGTGATTGTTTTCTTGAGATGGTTCATAATGAGGAGTGAGTAGTTTTGGCATTGGTGAAGTTGCATTGAGTACATTAGATGTGTTGCAAAGGTTTGGTTTCTTCCTCCAAATGGGTTTCACACTCATTTTGGCTACCCTTGATGGTTTGGATGTAGGTTTGTTAGGAGATGTCATTGATGAGGATGATTGTGATGATGATGATTGAGAGTGTATTTATAATGGAGGAAATGTTTAAATTGGGAAGAATGAACATTTAAAGGATCAAATCCAAGAAATGTTTATGAATTTAGGGATATAGTATCTAAGTCTAGAGGGTATTTGGTTAATGGGAGGTGAAAATACTGTTTTACATGTGTTTGCCTAGGCCGGTCCCCTTAATTAGGGTTCGGTCCCCTTAAAATTAAGGGGGCCGCCCTTTATGAATTAAGGGGCCGCCTACTGCTATTTCTCAGATTTCCCAAAAATCAATTTTTCTTAAAAATTTTGTGTGAGGGTTTCTGTTTTGGTGGTTAATTTGCAGCAAGTCCATCCTTTTATGGCAATTAAGATTTTGTAGCACATAGCAATTAAGCATTCAACATTCTACATATATATGACAAGTTGTAGGATAAAACTATTTCACATAATTTTGGCATATAATCATATATGAATTGAAAACCAAAAGAGTGAAGAGCATATAAAATAGTAACTAGATATAATGCACAAATAATTTATCTTGACAAGGGGGTTAAGTTAAAAACGAACCAAACTTTTGTGCAAATCCTAGTGTGTGCCTAAGTGCGACAAATGTGGAGTAGCGATTATTTCGACACTAAGACATGTAAAACCTAAGAAATAATCCAAATGCTCCTTGATTTAATTTTGCTCAACCAAGATTGTCGAAAATATATATTAGATTATATACTTTTGACAACAAGTAAGAGAACATTATGCATATGTGAAAAATGTTTTTAGCATATCTCAACAATATGTGAAAATTGATTTTCATGTGCTCCTAGTTGTGAGAAAAACCTTTTAGAAAATAATAGATTGGGACTATTGTATATATGTATAATGAGATATGCATTTATCGGGTCTACTTGCCATTAAGTATAATAAACTACCTACCATGCCTCTATATTTGGTATTATCTACGGACTCGCCTTCTTCGTCTCTTGTGAGTTTGGATTCCGTAGACATAGGAGTTTTTATTGGCTTAGAGTCTTCTAGTCCAAATTTCTTAAGCATTTCCTTAATATATTTTGATTGATTAAAAAATATTCCATCATCTAATTGTTTTATTTGTAATCCTAGAGGCTATTCTAGGTTTCCCCATCATACTCATTTCGAAATCATCATGCATGATCTTGGCAAAGTCATCACACATTTCTTGACAAGTTGATCCGAATATAATGTCATCAACATATATTTGGATAATAATGAGATTGGAATCTTTCTTTTTAGAGAAGGGTGTGTTATCTACCATTCCCATGGAGTAATTATGTTTAATAAGAAAGGCTTTTAATCGATCGTACCAAGCTTTTGGGGCTTGTTTTAGACCATAAAGAGCTTTCTTAAGTTTATAGACATAATTAGGTTTTGCGAAGTCAATGAATCCCGGAGATTGTGCCACGTAAACCTCCTCATTGATAAAACCGTTAAGGAATGCACTCTTCACATCCATTTGGTATAACTTAAAGTCTAGTGCGCAAGCATAAGCCAAAAGTATTCTTATGGACTCTAGTCTAGCTACGGGTGCATATGTTTCGTCATAATCAATTCCTTCTTGTTGATTATAACCTTGGGCGACTAACCTAGCTTTGTTTCTAGTTACGACACCATTTTTGTAACATCCGAGAATTTTCGGATTTTTAAGATAACTATTTTACCCCTTTGACTTTTAGGTCTGGATTGACTTACAAGAACCACCATCTAAATCACGTTTTCACGGCTCGGGCCCTAAAGCAATTCGATGTGAAACGACATTCCTGACAACTTTTCAGTTTTGCCCGAGACCTGGAAACGAGCCGAAAAGGGCTAAAACAGCACCGCACATTTTCTTCGACGCACTATACAACGCGGACACACAAAAAACATATTAAAGTTGTTTTTAATATCGTATTTATAAAAAAAATAATAATAATAATATTAATAAATTATCACCATTTTAATTAAAAGTGTTTCGGGATAAAGCGGATAGGAGTTGCCTCCCACCCCCCACCCCCCCACATTTTATTTCGGACAGTCGAAACCGGTTACAAAATGAATAACGAATTTTTTTATTAAACGTATAAAATTTTTATGAAACATTATCAAGTAAATACTCATTATTATCAGAACAAATGATTCGGAAAAAATGGCGCAAGTTTCAAGAAGCCAATATATTATAAAAGTTTCTCAACATTTACACATTTGGTCCCTGTGAGATATTTACAAAAATCACCCCACACTATGTAAACTTGTCATTTTCTTTTAGAGTTTTTATATAAATAAAATTTTTATATAACAAATTTTCATTTCATCTCAAAATACACACACACTCTTTTGTAACTCTCTCTCCCTCTCCTATTTATCCGGCCGCCGGCCACCACCCTCCGACCACCTCCGGTCATCTTCTCCGGCCGGATTCCGGCCACCACCGCCACCGGAAAACTTTTCCGGCGGGATTTTCCGATCAAAACCAAAAATGGTCCTCACAACCGGATCTACTCGACCCACTACCTCACTCGCCTCCACTCGCCACCACCACCACCCGCTGTCGCCACGCCACGCCACCGCCATCATCATCATCTTGACCTCATCATCATAATCATCACCACCACCGACGCACCAACACCACCACCTTCGTCCGGGTTGTGGGTTAACACATACCGGGTGCGTGGGTTACGGGTAACAGCCGGGTAAAAGAGAGTCGGGGTTGGGTTTTGTACCACTAGGGATGTTTGTTTGTTCGGTGGAATCCGCCACCATAAGGGGTGCGTTTTGTTTACATAAGCACCAAGGGTGCGGGTTGTTATAGCAACAGGGTGTTTGTTGTAGGCTGTCATAACCCACAAGGGTGCGTTGGTTTGGTTGTTCTAAACCACAAGGGTGCGTCGGGTTGTGGGAAACAGCAGGGGGGGTGTATCGGGTTTGGGTCTCAACCGACCAAAGTGCGTTTGGTTATGTGAACCCGAAAGGGTGCGTTTGGTCCCGGTGGTTTATCACCAACAAGGGTGAGTTGGGTTTTCACCCAAGACTAGGGCGCGTATGGTTTTATCGAGAACAAGGGTGCGTTGGTTTATTCCTAGCAGCAAGAGTGTGTTTGATATAGAATCATTTAGGGGCGTTTGGTTGGGTGGCAGCCACCAAGGGGTGCGTTGGTTGGGGCTGTCACCGCACAAAGGGCCGTTTGGTTGGGTGGCAGCCACCACACAGCCACCATACGGGGTCCGTTTGGTATAGTGGCAGCCAAACGGGGGTGTTTGGTTTGGGTTTGGCACGAGTAGGGTGCGTTTGGTTTAGGCTTATGTATAACAGCAAGGGGTCTGTTTGGTTTAAGACAGCCAAAGGGGTGTTTGGTTTTAGGGATTAACGCAATAAGGGTGCGTTTGGGATAGCAGAAATACACAAGGGTGTGTTTGGTTTAGCAGGAAAAGCCATATAGGAGTGTTTGGTTCGCGGGTCAGAACCACAGCGGGTGTGTTTGGGTGAGCAGACTAACCGTAAGGGTGCGTTTGGGTTAACATAAATTGGCTATTGACTAAATGCAAAACGACAATTAAATATAACATAAGGTTTTATATATATTAAAACCGGATAAATAATGGTGGTTAAATGGTTAAACAAATATGATAATTATTATTTTGCGAGTTTAGATATAATAACGTGAATATATATGTATGTTATATCTGAAACACGTGGGCATTTGAAATATTGGAAGGCGAATGATTGCAACAAATATTGATTAAGGGAAAACGTAGAGTTTTGCGAAAACGGAAAACGTTATATAAGCGGGAAAGTCATGAAGAAATTTTATATAAATTTCTATATTTATTAATGGTTCACTAAAACTGCTATCATTTTAGAAACCGATAAAAGGACTATGTTATATTTTAAAGATATATTAAAATATAACTACATCATAACTTGACAACGAACGAAAACTATATTTTTACATTAAGACGACTGTTTTAGATACGACTTGTCAAAGAAACGAAACATAATTTATAAAATATTAATTTATATTTTATAATGGTTATGAACGGTTACAAACATCGGTTGTTTAATTTATAACATTAAGACATTTGTCTGCTTTTATTCAAAGTCTGTTACCAATTGAATTGCTGTCGAAATAATTGGGTTTAATTATTTATTCACACATTTTATATAATACTTGCAAATTATTATATACTTTTCATAAATCTTCGGGTTGATCGTTTTTATGATATAATTCACGGTAAGAATTATATAAGGGTTATTTTTCATATGTAATATATAACGAATATATATTACACGCTTGGCGTATATTTTCAATTTATTTATTTAACCAACCACCAAACCATTACAACGTTAAATCTAAATCTTTATCAACGCGTCGCGTTGACATAACAATTCACCGGGAAACCCAAACACATTATCTTAGGCTAGTGGGACTTAGCCGTTAAGTTAAGCTGCATCTTCACGGTCAGGCAGCTTCGTCTTCCGTTCGTATTGTGCATATTAGATGCCTATCTGTCAATCATTCTTCATCATCAATGTGAATTAGATGCCTACCTATCAATCGTTCTTCAACATCAAGGTGAGTTCATAGCCCCACGTTTTACATGTTTTACATATATTTTGGGGTGAGAACATGCTTGTTACAAATTCAATTACGTGTTTGATTTAAACTCGTTACGTGCTCATTTTCAACTCGTCTGCATACATGTTTACAAACGCATTTACATGGTTGATTACCTGTTTGGTTTATATACTCATTTATACATCTCGCGAGGAGATACAATACTTGGTTTAAATTGTTGGGCGTGAACACTCGCTATAATTTGGTTATACACTCATATGTATATCTCACGGTGGGACACAATACTCAATTACTTATTTAGGGACGGAACACATTGCTTGTTTTTACATGGATACAATTACTTTGAACTTCTATGTATTGGCTAAGTAACCGTTAACCCAGTAGGTCTTTGGGAAGAGGCACCCAGTGGGTCTTTGGGAAGAGGCACCCAGTAGGTCTTTGGGAAGAGGCACCCAGTATATCTTTGGGAAGAGGCACCCACATGGTAACAATACGTAACAACATGAACTGTGGTTAAGGTTTCGGTGTTGTGAACTTAGAGTAATTGTAATCATTGTTTTATACTCACATGGATATTTACTGTGCCTTGAATAAAGTGGCAATACATACTTGAAACATTCTAGTGACATTAAATTGGTCATGCATTCTTTATAAATCTTTGGGATAAGATTGGTACTTTTGGTGACATAAAATGTGTCGTGCATTCTTTATAAATCTTTGGGATAAGATTGGTACTTTTGGTGACGTAAAATGTGTCGTGCATTCTTTATAAATCTTTGGGATTTTTACATGGTACTGTGATGATACAGTGGACAAATACATTCATTTGAAACTTACATTCATATTTAAAATAACCTGTGAACTCACCAACTTTATGTTGACCGTTTTAAGCATGTTTTTCTCAGGTGAATTAGATGCTTGGATTATCTGATGTGCATTGGAGTCTAAATTGACAAGATTTCAAACTTGGATTTATACAAATGATCAAATCTCGTTGTGTTGCTTTCAAGCTTTTCATTGTGATGCAATTATGGGACAACTACTATTTTGATTTTAGAAAATCACGATGGATGTTTTTACAATAGTAACATTAGAGGTCGTTCTATTGAGCCCATCTAGGATTAGTTTTACAGGTAACATTGATATGCACAGCGGAAATAATAGAAACACAATATTACCAAACAAGGTTTTAACCGAACATTGAAGCCTTCATTATATTTGATCAGAATAAATGAGGCTACACCAACTATCTAATAAACTAACTACATAAACTAATAAGCTAACTATTAGACTCTCATTGGAGAGATCTAACTATGATGGATGCCTAAAACTATTCACCCTACCTCTCTTTATATACTAGAGAAGCTAGGGTTTACAAGAAAACCTAGCTTTGATAAGAAGCTAACTTAATATTACACATTAAGTCCTTGTTGTTTCATCTTTCTTCTTTTCTTCATATGTGGTTTTGTAATCATCAAATCTCAAATCCCAACAATGTATGCAAGGTGGAAAGAAGCGTTTTGATGGTCTTGGGATTTTAGATCTTGATGAAGATCTACCCAAACTTTTGAGATGATAAGACATGTTCATGGTGGAAATATATTCAGCATGATCACAGGTTATGTGATCAGTTCTCTTGCACTTTTTACAAAATAGAACTTTATAACAATTCTCAGAGAGATGATTGTTTAAGCCATACAGATCACAACTCCTTTTGAATTGTGTTTTGTATCTATTTTAAAGTGTAATTTGTGGAACCTGTTGTGGTTGATTACTTCTGGAGTAAGATGACTGATTCTTGCTAATTTGTAATTTTAGGTCGTTTAGTTCTTTTATTACAATAGCCAAAGGAGGATCATCTTCAATTTTCACACTCTTTAGTTTACCAACAGGAGCTGAGTTAACTTTTGAAGCTGAAGAGCTTTTGTTACCCTTAGCAGGAGCTGAGGATGGTTCATTTATTATGACACCTTTTAAAGTTTCATATTTGAATGTGGATTTTGACCTCAAAATTTATTTGATAGTCTTTGGTCCAGAAACAGGTTCAACACCATCTAACTTCTTCAATGGAGGAAGAGGGGTGCTACAGACTAAAGATTTATCCGCTGAATCATAATCAGTCGCTGAAGAGTCAGTGACAGCAACTGAAGGATCAATTGTGTTTCTTTGTGACTCAGCTAGGAGTATCTTACCAGTATCATGATTTGGCAGAATAAAACCTTAAGCTTCAAACAACCAGGGTCTTTCAACACCAGGTATGGACACTTTTGTGTCATCATCTAAAGATTTTACAAAGACTAGGTCTTTTTGCCAAAAACTGGAGGGATCTTCAATGAGTTGATCAACTCCCAGAATTCTCTTCTTTTGAGAGGGAATTTGTTCACTGATTTACTTTATTAGAACTGTTAAGCCATGTTTTAGTGATTGCTGTTAGCTCTTTCAGTTCTGTTCTTAAGTTTTTGTTGTCTTTGAGAATCTCAGTGTTTACATGCTGCATGGTAAGAAAATAAAGTTTTGCTTGTTTTAATACTAAAAGATGTTCTTTGCATGCATTTAGTTTTGGGAAAATTCCTTAAAAGGTCCGAGTTCAAGGGTGCTAGTCACCTTCTCCCCCAAAAAACATTTTTAAGCCAAAAGAGTACAGGGCGACTGTGCGTTGGGGCAACCTCACCACAACACGCCATGTGTCCGTATTTGTAATGTATAAATATTTTGGGCAACTGGTACTATTAGGGCGACTGGTTTTTTGGTCATTTTACATTTGTAAAAGGACTGACAAAAAGTACATCCGTCATAGGGCGACATGTACTTAAGGGCAACCAAACTAGGGCAACTATTACTTATATATTTTTGTACATTTATACAAATCAAAATATTACTTATACCAAAAAATTATACTAATACCTACAATATACTCCCCCACTTCATTTCCCACCTTCTCTCTCACATCATCACACAGAAACCTCTCCATCTACCCGCCCCCTGTTTTCCCCCGTTTTGATTAAAATCCCTATTTTCTTCAAAACGACATTTGCATTTCCTTGTAATCACATTATCTGAAACTAATCAAACACATATCAGTCATTTGTTGGAGCAGATGTGGTGCTTGCCGGTAAGTTTCAATTATATTGATTATATTTATAGTTTACAAAATCTTGTTTGTGTTTTCACTGGTTTCTTATTGTTAGTAATTTAAGTTGTATTTTCAACCCAAGTTATAATGGTTTGTTTGATGAATGGTTAATGAGCGGATATGATGTTCAAAAGAATAAGTTAGTCAATACCATGGTGTTAGTGACTTGAATCCAAGAACATAAACTGATGCCTATTGTTTTACTAATTTATAAGATATGTGTTTGTTAAATTTTGTAATTTTTGATTTTATAAGTTTATGAGTTTCATTGTATTTGGACACCAGTGTAAGTGTAGTCTGTTCACTCTTGTTTTTTTAGTTATACACTTAAATTGTGAGTATTTTGGTTTACTATGTTCAGAACCTTTGTTATTGAACCTGATTGTTGTTTATATTGTTCCAGGATTATATATGTAAAGTCATCATTAGGAGTAAATTGAATTATTTCTGGTTTATTAAGCAAAAGTTAGATGTGAAGCGCCGTATTTTATTTCAGAGTACATGTTTTGGACCTTGGTTGGATTTAATGTTGTTTGACCATAAACCACTACTAATAGATTATATGCTACGAAGACAGCATAAAGTTGATGTTCAGCATCATGATATGCCCTTGATTTATTATATGGAAGGCCATAAACTACATTTTGGTCATCGAGAGTTTTCTCTTATCACCGATTTTCGTTTTGAAACTATAAGTTTTGACTTACATCGTTCTGGTGAGCTAAAGTTTCAGAATATGGTATTCCCCAATAAGAAAGGTTTTAGTATTACAAACTTAGATATTATTTATGTTATTGAGGATGAGGAGATTTTTGGCAAGCTATCTAATGATGATGTAATACGTCTTTGCCTTTTGTTAGCTCTGGAGGTAATATTTATGAGACGTTTGTTGACATTCAATGTGGATGATACCTTGTTCAGTTTGGTTGAAAATATTGAAGCATGGAATTCATTTCCTTAGGGTAAGCATTTGTGGTATCATTTGCGATGAAATTTAAAATTTAAAAGAAAGGCATGGTGATGAGCACTATTACGTGTTGTTTAAAGATCGCAACTATGTTCCCACATATACGTTGTCTGGCTTTGTGTTCGCTTTACAGGTTAGAAATTTATTTTAAATTGATTCAATTTAATTTATGTTGACTTACATTTGATATTATATTTAGATTTGGATTCTAGAGACATTTGAAAGATATGAAAGTTGGTGGATAAAAGACCCAAAAGTAATACCACGAGCACTCGGTTGGTCGAAGAAGTCGTTATTTACAAGATCGGATTATCCTTACCTTTTTTCAAAGGTTAATTCTAAACTCTCAAAATTTTATTATTAGTAGTTTATTACATATTTGTTTATTACAACTCACAAATTATTTCTATAATATCTTTAGGAATCAAGGTCAACGTCAGATCTCTGACCTACTATAGCTGAGTACCAATCTTCATGGTGGATAGATAATAACTTATATTTTCAAGAATTAGTTCCCAGGGCTCCTCCTATCAAAGAACATCATGGTCTTTTTGAAACATATCTTTCAAAGTTGAAGAAAGCACGTAAACGTAGGAAAACAGGTTTCATGGTTTCATCGATTGGAGGAACAACTGATACTAGTGTCAGGAAAAAATGGCTTAACGATCTTGTGATTATGGAGTTAAATTTTCGTCTTTTCAAATTGGAAACTATTATTCAGGTTATGTTTTATTCCCAATATATATAATATAATACTTTTGCATTTACCTAAACATTCATAACACTAAACAAAGATAAAAGGGGACAAACAAAACAAAAGACAACCATCCCCTTCCTTTCCCATAATAGCTTCACCCACCCATCACCTCCAACTGAGCTTCTTTCATCTTGATCTCCTCTTCTGCCTGAGTAATCAGGTCATTGAGCCCAACCAACTTAGCCTCCTCAACTCGAATATCATCCCTAAGCCTCATCAAGGTGTCAAATACTTCTCCAGGATCATCAAAAGCTTCCATCTCAGCAACCAAGGCAGTCAACTGACCAATCATATTCCTAGAAGTTTGCGCCTCTTCACGCATTCGATTAACAAACAGACGCGTCTCAACAACTTGTTGCGCCTTAAAAAACCTCATATAACCATCAACAGAGGTTTCACCACTAATATCAACCAAGTCATCAATCACACGCCTAGCAACCGCGTTACCTACAATAGGTCCTGCCATTGATTATCAAACTAAGTAAAATAAAAGAAAATGGGAATAATTTCAAGTAGTAGGGAAATGCGAGAAAATATAGGAAGTAAAGGGCACAATGTTTATCAAGAGTGGTGGGTGAATGATCGGTAGGAAATAATAGATTAATATATATATACAAGATTTGTGTGGTGTGGAGAACCCATTTGAACCATCATGACATGGAAATTCAGCTGGCGTTACTATAATGACTATAAATGACTATCAAATCCATTGAACAGGGAAACTAAGAAGTCCCTAACTAAATATGATACTATCCAAAAAAACCAAACTAAACCCTTCGACTATAAAAGAGAACAAACTAAGTACATGCCAATTATAATATAAACAAATAACTCCCCTACATTCAAAGATGCCTTTTATACAACCCATACAACCATAACAAACCGCTAAGTGCTAACAAGCATTTACAAAAAAACCGGAAATATAACCTCATACTTATCCTTCCCTGAAGTGATCTTACAACGCTCGGCACAAAAAACATTTCGTCCTCTCAACACTTATAACATAATCAACATAAACCTTAAAAACTTGACACAATCATTCGCCACGTCTGCATGCCTCGTGAATCATAAAAATAGACACAACAATTATGATTTTCATACTTAACACAATCAACATAAACCTTAAAAACTTGACATAATAATTAGCCAATCATCCATTACACCCAACCCGTGTGAAACAAAATCCCAGACACAGCCCGTGTGCATCGCACGGGTCTGCATGCCTCATGAATCATAAAAATAGACACAGCAATTATGATTTTCATACTTATTTATAGATTGTGGTAATGAGCAAATGTATCTAAATCAACACTAAAAACAAATCTAAAAAGTTTTACACTAATTTATGTCACGGTTAACATATGTAGAACAAAATAACATAACATTTTCAAAGTGAACAAAAACCAACATTTCAAGTGAAAGTGCATAGAATCTGAAATCTTACTTGATACATTACTAGAACATACAATCCAAACAACTAAAAATAGTTATTACAGTCAAAACAACACAAACATGTTTAAAATGATAATTAAGATATTCTATTTGGCGCAGAACCAGAACATACAAATCATGAGTTGGATGCTTTTAAGCCAAGAACAACATTGGTCACTTTCACCATGTTATACAGTTTCTTGACATGAACCATCTCTTCCTTTAGGGGTCCTAATGATCTAAGCTCATAATGAGCTTTACCAGTTCTATTGGTACCTATAACACTTGAAGCAACATGTGAAGGTGGGTACACAATATCAAGTCACAATGGTTCTTCTACCTCAGTCTTGATAGGGTCATAATGTGGTTTTAGTGGTTCTTCCTAAGTATTTTTAGGTAATTACCATTCAACATCATGAGCAAAAAGATAGTTGATTAAATCTTCACTTGAAGAAATTTCATCATTTGAAGATGTGTCATCCTTTGAAGATGTTTCATCATCAGTTCCAAGTATCACTTCTGCATACATATAGAAAAGGGTTGTTAGTCCGCATAATAGTTATGACTAACTATACGATTACAAATACATACGCAATGCTAAGAGCATATCTAGTCGCTATGGAGATTGGTATAACCTATATTTAGTTACCTTTTTGTTTCAACTTCCTATTTCTTAAATATGAAAATATTTATTCAAGCTTTTCTATTCTCATTTGAAGGTCTTCCACATCCTTAATACATGTAACCTTTTGCTTTGTATCTACAATGATTGCAAACAAAATGAAACATAATATATACTAAACTTCATATTGATATAGCAAAAAATAAATGCATATACACTTAATAAAATTACAAACCAATTATCCAAAATTGAGCATTTAAGCAGATTCTTATACACAATTGCAAATACTTACAAGTTTGACATTGGGTATTTATTTTAGAACTAACTTAGTTAAAAATTTTTGTTACTAGATAAAGAGTTTCTTATGCTATATGCGGCCATTGATCATTATTGATGCTGCACATCTTAAAGGGACTTACCTCAGCACAAACATTATTGTTGTTAGAATGGATGGTAATAACCAAATCATACCTATTGCCACTGGTGTAGCCCAAAGTGAGACTAATGTGTCATGGACTTGGTTCTTGAGCAAGTTGAAAGATTGCATCGGGGAAGTACCAAATTTGACAATTATATCTGATAGGCATTATGCGATTATACATGCATGCAAGAATGTGTTTCCAAACTCTTTTCATGGATATTGTTGTCGTCATTTGATGATGAATTGTAATATGCAAATTAATAAGCTAAATGGTTTATACTAGAAGACATGCAAAGCCTATATAATTCCCGAATTTGAGAAATTAACTTCTTTAATTCTGATTGTAAGACCTTATTCTCACAGAAAACTAGTCCAAGCCGGGTTTAGCAAATGGACTAGGGTACTGTGCCCTACAACAAGATACAACTACATGACATCAAACAGTGTTGAATCAATAAATGCGTTAACAAAGGACGTGCGAAAATTACCAATCACGCAGCTAATGGATTGGTTTAGAGATCTTCTACAAAAGTGGTATTATGAACGTCAAGCTAAACATCAAGGTATGAATTAGTATTATTTAAAGTTTGGTTTTAAATTTAACTTTTTTGTATCATACATAACATGAATCGTTCGTATATTTTTTTGTTAGATGCACCGGATGATGAACTTACACAATGGGCATCTGCAAAGGTAAAGCGTAGAATGTTAAAGAGCGCTAATTGGACGGTTAAGGGGGTTGATGAAAACAATGTTTATGAGATACGAGAGCAACAAAAAATACATGTTGTTTATTTGGAGAAAGGTGAGTGTACTTGTTGAAAATGGCAACTATCGGGTTTACCATGTGGGCACGTTTGTGCAATAACCAGATTTGCAGGTTTGCGTAGTGTTGATAAGTTGGCAAAACCTTGGTTTTTAAATCGAAATATTAAAGGTACATACGCAGGGATAATTTATCCTTTACAAGATGTATCGAGTAGGCCTACTCCATGTGGAAAACTAGAAGGGGGGGGGGGGGGGTGAATAGTTTTCTTGATTAATTTGTTATCTTTTTAAAATTTTGCTTGAAACTTTGTGTGAAATGAGTTGATGTTGATCTTTGGTTCATGAAATATAAAAGTAAGTAAAGGAAAGAGTTAGAGAGATATAACCAGGACATAAGTATTTATAGTGGTTCGGCTACAAGGACACCTTCCTTGCCCTACTCTACTCCCCGAGTCACCTACTCGAGAGTTTGTTAAACACTAGTCACCAATCTCCTTTTTGACCGGCGGAGAAGCCTCACAACGATGGTTACACCTCTTTAATAATACAAAGCTAAATGACGGATTCTTCACACGATAGAATCGATTCGACACAACTTCACTTGATATACAAATTATGAATGGACTAACAACTACAAAGTAATGGTAAAGACTCAGCAATGTGATCTTGATGGAGTTATGGAGATCGTATGCAAGGTACTTGGTACTTGATCGCCTCGAATGAGAGCTTGGTAATTTCTTCTTTGAAGTAAATTACCTACAAGAAGCTAAGAAAGAATATGCAAGAAATAGAGAGAAAGATCAGTAGATAAGAGAGTATTTCTTAGTGAGAAGGTGTAAGAAAACATGAGAAATGGCTTGGTATTTATAGGTAAAAAAAGTACTGTAGCCCGGTTCTGCCGGTGCCATTGGAGAACAGAACCGGCAGCCAAAACCAATGGAACCGGCCTACAGTAACCAAATCCGAATTTTGATTCTCAAGATCTTGGGAAATCTTGTGTAATCTTGTGAGATTACCCTTGGATTTGCTGCATTTAATTAGGTCATGTATGATGTAATTTAGAAGAGAAATTAGAAAACATTTTTGTGTATAGTTTTGGTTTACATAAAATAATGTATACACATTTTTATGTCACTTTGTGATTTTGTGAAAACTTGTGTTTTAGAGAAGGTTTTAGCATAATGTTACTTCAAGTTTTGTCATCAATAAAACAACGAAGATCGTGGAATAGAAATAAACGTTTTTGCCGGTTTATTTGTATTAACAATCTCCCCCTTTTTGTTGATGACAAAACCCAAAGTTTAAAGTTGATTAAAGGCTGGTTATTACTCAATTTTAGTTAATTTTAATCAATTGGTCTCTTCTCCCCCTTTTTGTCGAAACAAAAAGATGGAATGGGTTAGTCCATATTTCCTGAGAAACGGTAAGCTCCCCCTTGAGAGGTGCAAAGAGATCTGTAAAAATGAGTAGGTTAAATAGAATAGGACATACTCCTCCTTGCTTTGTGAGTACCTACAAAGAAAAGTTAGACAACCAAAATCTAAAAATGTCTTCTGTAGTACCGGCTAGCCGGTTCTATTCCTGAAAGGAACCGGCTTGTTATTGGACAGAACCGACTGACTACAAAAGTCAATGTCTACGAATTTTAAACAAGAAAAATGGCCATATGACAACAATAACGAGCATTTATTTAGAATAATGAAACATTAAGGACATTACATTAGAACAACAAAGAGCAAGAGATTCCTAACGAATCAATTATTTTATTCTAGCATTCTAGGCCTATTTCTAGTAATGGTGCGGGAGAACATTTAAGCGGTCGAGAATGTGGTTGAGGATGAATCTCACTTCTCCTTGGAAGTTTTTGATGATAGCTTGAGTTCGTTGGCAATGTTCACAAAGCATTTCATGAGTAAGGATGGGAAAAGGATTGTTAGGTCCTAATAGCGGAAGTGGTAGGAAGTTTGAAGGTAGATTTGGTGAACATTGCGGTGGAAATGGTGGGATAGGTGGTTTCATGTCCGGAGTGGGAGAAGGAATAGATGAATCAATGGGTGGAATGGGAGGTGGTTCATTAGCTAGACGCTCAATGGTGTCAAATGATAGATGAGGAGGTGGAAGATTAGTTGTTGCGGGTGGAAGATCCTCGAGGGAGTCGAGAAAAGTTTAAGGAGAGGTAGGTGGAGTAGAGAACAATAGTTCAATTGGGTCAAGATTTATAGCTAGAAAGGATGTGAGTTTGGAAGGTTGAGTTGGAGCCGGAGGTGGCGAAGTCAATGGTGGAGGTGTTGTCTTAGGAGTAAGCAAGAGATTTTTATTGTTGCTATTTGGTGATAGATGTGGAATAGTAGTTTGGGAAGTTAGAGTAGTTGGTGGAGGTCCCGATACATAGTCCGATGGAGGTGAGAAAGGTTGGTAGGGAGGTAAAGATGTCCTTGGATTGTTGAAGCAACAAGGTCTAACGCTTATTCGAGCGGTCCTTTTTAAGTTAGTTTTGTTTTTGATAGGTTTATGGAAAAGTGTCGATTATGTGGTTTTATTATATTTTGTTATTAGACTTTATTTTGTTTAGTTTAATATTGCTTGTAATAAGGTTTATTATGCTTTAAGTAAGAAATAGCATAATAACCAAAGTCTAGGGACTAGTATTGACAAGTTAGAAAATAAGGAAGGGAAGCCTCCCTCCCATTGCCTATAAATAGCCCTCTAATCTTCATTAGAGGGTGATGCTCTTGTAAGCAACTCTTAATTTTCCCTCCATAATAATATTTGAATTTTCCCTTCACTTGCTCTCATTCTCTAAATCTTACATGTTGATATGATTGATTCAAGATTCATGTGACAAATCTGTTTTCTTTAGGCATTGTTGGAGAAGGATGTTGGTGAAGAAAAATGTAAAAATTGAGTCTTATTTATAGAGGAATTTTTGAGGTGATTTTAATGCATTACTTGTTGGTTTAGACATAAAACAATGATTAGAAGATGTCCTAGGTCAACTTATACTATTAGGAGCTGATTGATGTGACAAGGAGGGAAAATTTGAAATTGATTTGTGAAATTCATATTTAGTATATTTTGTAAGAAAAATTATACTGATCAGGCAGTTCTGCCGGTGCTATTCGATGAAGGGCACCGGCTTAAAAACGAATGGCACCGCCGATCTGAGAAATTTTTGAAAACATTTTCATGATATGTTAGAGGTGCGATTTTTCTTGACTCAAAAGTGAAAATTTAGTTTTATAAGATAAACCCTAAGCCTCCTTTTAATATAGCTATAATTGAACATGTTTGAAACGACATATTGACCATGTGTTTCATTGAATATGTTCAAGTAGCAAAAAAAATTTATTTGTATTAATCAATAGAAAATGTTTTGAAAAAAAAATTGTTGTTATTAAGCGTTTGGTTCTATGAGGCCAAGTCCTAGTCTGAGAAGATTGAATGATTCTCTTTTAAGGGGTTTGGTTAAGATGTCAGCAATGTTATCTTCCGAGGCGACTTTTTCTATAGTGATATTTCCTTTTTGGACATTGTCACAAAGGAAGTGGTGACGAATTTCTATATGTTTGGTGCGAGAGTGAAGAATGGGATTTTTACTTAGGTCAATTGCTTCTTTGTTGTCACAAAGAACGGGTATGTCATCTAATTTTATATCATAATCTACTAGAGCTTGTTTCATCCATAAGGCTTGTTGGCA